>BMAW01060795.1:367450-438810 GCA_019974015.1 Nephila pilipes
CTAGCGTAGATTCGGGATGAACAATCTCCATCAACCCCCATTCTACATATATATATATATATATATATATATATATATATATATATATTTCAAAATATGAATACGGAAAAGAATTTGTTATGGTTTGGACTACATTTGCAGATGGGTGTGCAATTTAAATTACTTTCGTTGACAACAAAATTAATTCAGAGTTAGATCAGGACGTGCTGTCAGATAAAATGTTGCAGGCTGTTTGTCTGATTCGATCAGGCGAATGGACATTTCACTAAGACAATGCATATGTGCATAGTTAGCACTTAAAAAATTCTTGGATGTAGGTGAACGCGCTGAAAGCTCTTCAATGGCCATTTCGGATTTCCACCTGAATCCAGTGGAAATATTTATGGCATTCTGGATTGAGATGTTTAAAAGAATGGGTGACATTGCATCAGCATGTCCGATTTAAAAATCATAATAAAAATTGCTTGTACAATATGGACCCTAACACCCTTCAAATTCTAACTGATTCTAATTAACCAATTATTTATAGACGTAATTGATAAAAATGAATCCTACATCACTCAGTAAGGAATAAATCTTACCAGTTGTATACTTTCTTAACAGTTCTTCAATTGAATGGTAATTTCTATGTTTTCTAATAAAATTTTGCATAGTTAAATTTAAATACATTTTTGTGTTATTTTATTATGTTATAAAGTATCCTTAAATTTTACAGAAATATTTTTTTCATTTCTTGCATTATGACATCTAATTTTTCGACATCGTACTTTTTTGTAGAATTGTACATTATTTATGTCGTAATAGATAAATTTACTGTTCTTTTCAAGACATTTTATAAACAGTTGCATTTGATAGACTTGTTATCCTTATCAAAAAGATTTGATTCGTTTAAATAGTATTCCACTTAAACTTTGTATCGAAATAGCGTCATTAGGTGTATTAGATATAAGCACTCAATAAAGATCAGTTCCAAAACATTTAACTGCTTTTCATTCTTTGAATAAGCAATATCGAAACAAATTAAGAAGTAGAGCTGATAACTAATCAAATTTTATAATAAGGAATTCAACTTATCTAAATAACTTTTAGAAAGAAAATGCCAGATAACTAGATCAAGTTCAAATGGACTTCTAGCGACAGTTCAAACATACACTTTCAGTTTTGCGACACATAGTGGCTCTAAACAATAAAAAGTTCACATGATTTTCTCGAATATATCTATCTTCTCACATCCTACTTAGTTCATTTTTTATATGGTAATACTAATTTACATACATCACAGTTCTTTCATAAGGCGAGATTATCATGTAAAACATTGCATTAAAGGAAATATTATATGTTAGTTAAAGAGAATAATGCTCGTGAACACTCTTTGTAACTTCCTATTATATTATCGTGGATAAACCTCGACATTTTGAATAGTGGATTAAATTAAGAAAATGTTTAACACCCCAGATATATAAATATAACAGCATGTCTCAGAAGCGTTTCTACATTTGATGTGAATTCTTGAAACTACGGGATTCTAGCTTATATAGTTATAAAATAACAAAAAATTGAGAACATCGAATTAGTCGGTAAAAAGAAAAAGTCATTGAATAATTGCTCCACATTGAAAAAGTGGTATTTCGCTTAATAGAGCATTCTTTCACGGAATGTATAAAAATGCTTCTGATAGGTAATGAGGTGTGGAGTAACTTTGTTTTCTTTGCAGTTGCTGCTTTTGGTAATCAATGGACAAAAAAAAAAACTACTCAGTTTGGGACAAGTAGGAGTCTTAATGGTGATTCTACTCCGCAAGCGTAGTGCTGTATATCATAAATGAACCCCATCTGGCGTAAATGAGTTCGAAAAAAATATACACCCTACATAAGAAAAACTGAAAGAAAGATCGCAGAATATTGATCTGATAAACATCTTAATTTATCTAAAACTGAAAAAAGTGTTTCTGGTACCTGACAAAAATTAAAACTGAAGTGTGTAATGCAGATAATATTATGTGTTTGTTATAGGATTTATTAGATAAAGTGTTGCTGAAAGAGAATTTCCATGAAAAATATTTCGTGGAATATACCAGTCTCAATATCCAAATAAAGTTCAAAAACTAATACCCATTACACACAAGATAATAGAGATGTTCAATCACGACTTTAACAAATCTCTGTGATTGAATACGTGAATTTCAAGAAAGGAATGATTACCACACAATGATAATTAGCTCTCATTGTTGATAGGAATGAATGTCTCTTGTCTTAACAAATTGCCATCAGTCTCAGAAAATCGTGAAATTTATGTTTCAGTAAACAAAAATGAGAAGAAAAAAAAAATTGTTTTACACAAACTTCTTTTCACTCACAAGCTTAAAGAATCCTAAATGTTTGACATATCTGCATCAAAGATAACTTTTCCATACAACAATCAATAAAAGTAATTGTTAAAAAAGAGAACTATTGTTCCGAAATACAGAAAAACTGCCCAAGACATTCCTTTCAAGAATACTCAAAATCATAAGATTGTAATTCAAGTGATCAAACTGAAGTGGAGGTCATCACAGTTCGATAAGCTAAGAAAAAAAAATTACGAATGGTCAGAATGTAAGCGTTAAATTTCACACCAATTATAATAAAGAAAATAAGGATAGAAACCTTTAATGAATTCATTATTGATGAATTTGTATTCTATTTGATTTCTTAGTTTATTTTCTTTGTTCGACGATTAAGCAAAAGGAAGAAAATATAAGAATTACAGATTTTGACAGCTCTCTTCATAATGCAGATAACACACGTGTAAATTTAAAGCAAAAACAAACATGTAATCAAATTGTGACAATATTCATTTATGTCAAAAAGGGAATACTAATAAAAGAAAATCCGAACTTATTGTTAAAAAAGCTGTTTTAATTTAACGGTAGGTGTACCTATATTGAATGCATTTATTTTAAAATTTGTTGAGGTAGTACTAACACAAGTCGTGTGTGTTCTGATTGGACGCAAGAAACGATTAACCCAATCGAAGTAGTGGAATATTAATGCTTGAATTACGAATAATAACTACCAATGGGTAGAAGACGTATTTTATGTAAATATGCTGTTACGTAATGACTGATTCGAAACGGTATTTTAAGCGGAGGATGGAGGACTTTCAGGACTCTTCTTTCCAAAGTGCTGACTGAACGTAAGTACCCTTCTCTTACAGTTAAGTTAAGTAACATAGTGTGAGCTTGATTTAGTCCTTCTTTTGTGTAGTGGGGTTCGAGTGGACACATTGTGTAGTGAATTGATAGTTACCCCAAGTTTCCTGTTCATAGTACCGTTCACCTCATTCAAAGGGAGAACAAACAGTGTTTCTTTATTTGCAGTCTGTAATCTACAGCTGAGTGACAAAGACTTATGCAACCCTGAAACAGTATAATAAATATATTCAAAAGACGCAACTCGTACACACAACAATATTTGAATAGAAAATTAAAGTCAACTTACCAAAAATACAGAAGTGAACAAACAATTGACAAAATGTTTTACTATAGGAAATTTTTTCTCAACCTGAACTCGAAACTTGATTATCAATAACTTAAACTGTATTTAGTTTAATCTTTACGACAAAAAGATAAACAGTAAAATATAAAATTATAGAGAAAACTTTATAGGAACGCAAGAAGAGAAATTATCTATTGTTCACTTGAAATTTAAAAATCCTGAATTTTTCAGTGAAAACCATCCCATATATAGAACTGTCATTTTGTAATTTAATGCACTGATTATTTCTCGCAGTTAAGTGGAATGAAAAATTCGGAAAGGATTGAAATTCTTCTTCTCATGACATTTTATTAATAGCTTAATAAATGTCATTCCTTTCATGACATTTATTAAGCTATTATCATTTTTCCTGTATGAGAAAAACATTACTTAAAATCTTTAACACATAGATTCTATTTCCACATGAATGAAACAAATAAATATTACTACACATAGATTGCTAATTTAATTATACATATTTTTCGTCATCAAAATAAACTATTAAAATCAAGAATGACTAATATTGAGTTAACAAACCCAATCAAAATTTTCTCTTCAATAGAAGGCCATATATTCCTGAAAATTATGAAGTTAATGAGCACAAGATATTAAATAAATAACCTAAAACTGGAAGATGTAAGATAATCCTAAGATTCAATAAAAGTATCAAATATAACTTTGTTTTTACACTAACAGTTCAAATTGGTAAATGTCATAGAAGGACGTTATCAATTACGTATGAATTCTGTAATTCTTTTAAACATATTTTAAATAGAATAAAAATGTGTAACGAGATCCAACACGATTACCAGATTCAAAAGTGAAAATAAAATTAACACATTTTATAATGAACTCAGGAAATCAGAATTGTAAGACGTAAAAGTTCCCGAAGCTAAATACAATATATCTCAAAAGCAAAGGTTTGCCAATAATTATCAAATTGCGTAACTCCAATAAATACCCAAAATAGTCAGATATGTATCGACACAATAATGAAGAAAAAATCATTGTAAACTTCTAAAGTAATGTCAGAATGCTTTGGTTTGGTTCTTATAAACGTCACACCAGAAGCAACACGAAGGCTATTGGCGACGGACCTCACAATTTTGAGCCTCGGTTAACTGCCGAGGACGACTCCTGAGCTACACCCTCTCTCCTAACTTCCACACCATACCAATGGAGGGACTTTGTGGGCTTCATCTGATTAATCGTGCATCAGTCCCTGCTACAAGGCAGGCTCGAAAACCCCGACTCGACGAAAACTACCGGCCGCATGTCCGCGGCCTCATCATGTCTGAAACAAATTGAACAAAAGTTTTCCATCAAAACAATTTCAAAAAGAAAATTATCTTACCCTCCGTATGAAAATCAAGAATTGATAATATCCATTTACCAGTTCACAAAGATGGTCATTCACAACCCTAATAAGTAGTAAAAAATATCTGTAGGCACTGTGTGAAAATTACAATTTCTGAAAGAAATTGAAATAACTTCCAATTCAATTTCAAGAAATGAGAGTTATATACATACACCGTATTCAAACGGAAGAAGGAAACAGGTTTTTGCATATAAAGTTGATAAATGTCCAGAAAATATTTAGAATTCAACAAACAATTCGTCAAATTGAATTCTAAGAAATATCAAACATCTGCCTCTAAATTTCCTAAGTATATTTTCCGAATTACATAATATTATACATTTCTACAAGAATAAAACAATTCAGTCCTACAAGTTTTACTCGTGATTGGTTGTATGAGCTAATTTGGTGCAGGATTTATATAGAGAATTATTTTTAGAATATTTAGATTAAAATATAAATAAATAAATAAAAATAAATAAAATTTACTAATAAATTTATATCTGTCAAAAATTTTAAAGTTATCTATAAATTTGAAAGTTAGAGAATTTACTTTCCAGTTTCACCACCATTTCTTAAGTTCTTTTATTAAAGTATAAAATTTTTTCGGGCTTGCATCGAATTTCTCTGTTTATAAGAAGAGGTTTCCAACTCTATACATTTTGGATGAGGAACGATTACTATTATTCCATATTCATAACAATATTTGTTTTATAATCGTTAAATATAATATAATAAAACTAGTTTAATTGTGTTGACTGAAAATTTATTTGATTAAAAATTTATATTCAATGGTTGGGAACCTCAGTAGCGAAGCTAGGGAGACACGAATTGATTACAGTAACTCTCCAATTGTATATGTAAATAAGAAAAATCTGAAAAGCATATCTACAGAAAATGTAAAATTTCTGTCTTGGAATTATGGCATCGATTTCTATGCACCATCAAAAGCATTATCTGGAAATTATTCATATTTTTCTATGTTTTAGCTTTCAAATTTTAGTGTAAATGGTTACTCGATTAATTATAAACCAAGTAATAATAGATAACAATTAATGTAAATTCAAGCCACGCCTATTATTTAATACGAGAAGTATTCCTCTTACAATGGGCAATTGTTGAAATTTCGAATGGATATAATACCACTAGAAATTCAAAATCACTTAATTTTTTATTTAGTCTATGAAAGACTTTTATATGAAATCAAATTATCAACCTCAACGTTAGCCACCCAGAAATAAATTCGTCTTCTTAGTTATTAGTATTAATCACATAGAAGGCTTGAAAAATTCTCGATACGGTTAGTGACTGTATTATTTCTGATTTAATATAATTAAAAGGCCCCCTCTTAAGTCATTTTATAATGTAATTACTTATAAAATGAAATATTGCACAACACTTGAATCTTGTACTAATGTATACAATTTTTTGCTCAAAATCTACTATAACCACAACAATTAATTTTTAACTTTGCTTACGATGCAGAGTTTATATCAAAGCATAGATACCAAATGCACTAGCAAGTGAAAACGAGGTTTTTCTCAATATTAAAAATAAAAGAAACTACACAGGTAATTCCACACATATTTAGGTTTTAATTTTAATTTTATAAGAACAAATTTGAAGGCAAGGGTTCTTATGTGACTTAAAGAAGAAATTAGTCTTAATTTGGAATTACAAAAACATATTCTCAATTAATTACAAAAGTAACTGACCCAATGATAAAACAGTTACTTGAAACTTCAAATATGATTGATACAACCCCCCTCCCTTCTCAGCATAAAAAAATAAAAAGAAAAACTGCATTCGACAGCGACACGCCGAGCATTAAAACACCAAAGGTCGACTACAATACGGAATGCACAGATGGTATTCCCAGCTGACGAACCTTAAAAAAAAAAAAAAAAGAGGGGTTATTCGTCGTCACTGTTTTTTCATTGGAAGAATACACTAGCGTCTGTTCGCAGCCCAAAATCCCTATGGGAGACCGAAAACTGGACGAGTCTACTGAAATCGTGGGGATTATAGGAATTTCGCTGAGTTGTGGTATCTAGGGGATTTCCCCTTTCGACTGAATTCTTATATTTTTATGAATTTCTAGATTACGTATTTTTTCGATACTGTCATCGTTTTTTATGTGTAAGAGCGTGATTCATCTTCAACATCTTCTCGGCCAAATTATCAATAGAGAAGGCTTATTGTTGAACAGTTGTTGGTCACTGGCTTTTGGTGCATGCATACTTGGGTAGCAGCATCAGTTGTGTTATTTAAAGCCAAACCTAGAATGAAGGAAAATTAATCTTGCAATATGTGTTATTCATATCCTCTCCACAAGATCAAAAACAAAGGAACCAGATAGCCTAAATGGTTTTTTTTTCTGAGAGTTCAAATTTTTACTCATATTTCAACTATAATGTCTTCACCTCAAATTTTGTAGTTATGTTAAGAGGTAGTCAAAACTAAAAGCCATCAATTATACTTTTATTTAAAAAAAAAGTTATTTTTATTATACATTGAAATCCTTATGGGAAGATATATCCACCCGTTACTTTAAATTAATACTTGAATTATTTGTGAAAAATTTAGATTGTCTTATTATCAGCATCACTGTATAAATTTCTTATTAATGAAAATTATTATTTATATTACTTGTGTAGTACTTTGATTATTCCCTTATTATTGGCATTTCTGATTTATTGATTGATTTAAATTAAATGTGTGTTTAGATTTTCATATAATCTTAATCTGTTTTGGATTATTTTCATAATATTATTATTATTTGTATTCATTTTTGATGAGCAGATTAGAGTAACTTTCATTCATCTTGTCTTCAATTTGCACTGTATTTCATAAACATTAAGAAATTCTTCAAAAAACAAAGCATTTCAGTTATTTGAATCGAAGGTCGATTTATGATTGTGTCACTAATATACTTACAGGCTATGTCATTCACTTTGAAGTTATGCACAAAGTATGTCATCATTGTTCCATAGCAAGCAGTGAACTTGGAGAGTAAGTGCCCAACAGGTGTTAATTTTTGGTGTCTTTATCAATCTGCTATAACAAAAGGAGAAAAAACCAGATTCCCGCAAATTGCATGTGGGAACATCAATAAGAGAAAGCTTTTTGCCATGTATCTTTTCTATTAACCAATGGTTTGCTTCTAATAGACTCTTGCAAATGTGGTTCGCAAAATGCAAACAAAAGTTTGCATAATATGATTTGGTTGAAGTGTCGAAAGAAAATATTTGTGCACAAAGTCGTGTGAAACATGTATCAGTAAATGTAAACAGTAAATATGTATCATAATGTTTTTCTTTGTAAAACGTGCATCTGCTTGGACATATTCGATGGGCGAGGGATATATATATCGAACACCTTACTGGCAAATGCCAATTCTAATCTCTCCCTTTTCTTGCCTCCTGGTCAGATTTTTATTTATCAAAATCTCTTTTTCACACTTGAGCTCTTTTTACCTTGACCTTTTTTAGATTTGCTATTTGGATTTTAATATCCCCGGCTTGGGGCGAGTTTTTTCTAGCTCCACGCCGGTTATTTTCTCACTTTTTCAGCTATTTTTTTTTTATCTTGCCATTTTTCCATCTTGCATTTTTCATGTTCTCATTCCCATGTGTCTGTTTTTATCTATGTATCATATTGTTATCTTGATTCTTTTGTGGATTAATACGGGAGACAGGTTTTGCCCAGTCTCCCATGATTTATTTTATTTACAGACCCAATCCTGCTCTTTTTTAAATTTCAGACAACCTTCCTGCGGTGAATTCATTTTCTTCACCAATCTTTTGAATTTTTCCGTACTCTTGGGTATTCTCCTTCTTTGCTCAATTAACTTCGAGCACTCTTTTATTTTTCTTTCCTACTTTTTCGAGAGTAGATCTTTTTTCTTTCATGTCTGATTTTCTTTTTGAAGTGTGCTGTTTGTTATAATTGCTTGGTTAGTGTTTTATTGTTTTGACTTATTGTATTTTTGTAAACCTGACATATTCAGCTGTTTGGTCTTGTAACCCTTCCTTGTATATATATTATTTGCTGAATAAAATTGTTTAAATTTTGACATAAATTTTTTTCATTTGTGTTTTTATTCATAATATATTTTCATATGAATATAATATTGGTGACACAAGAAGTACAAAATTTTAAAAATGGTTGTATTTATTATTATTTTACATTATTCTTCATTTTTCATGTTCGTCAATTGCAATTAATATCCTGAAAAGTGTTATCAGTTATTATAAATACCTAATGAAATTTTTAAAAAATGCTATTATTTCTAAGAAAAACCTACAGCTCATGATATAATAGATGGTGATACATGAATCAATTTAGTAGCTAACTCATTTCTATTTCAGCTTCTTTCAAGATTATGATTTATTAGGTAATGATCCGGCACTGAGAGGCCGGGTTCAGGAGAATTACAGCAGATATGACATAATTCCATAGGTCCACCAGGGAAGAGTCTGGGGACTACAGGTGTTTTACCACACCATGAATTTTTTTCCTATGGGAGTCAACTCCAACAAGAGATACAGAAGGTTTTTCACATTATTGGCATCTGAACAAGCCCATCTTGACAACGAGACTGTAAGAAGGTCTTGAGAATGCTTGGGAGGAAGGAGGACCAGTTGGAGGAGATTTCGGTTGATCTAGCAGGTGTTTATGGTCAGGAGAGGAGGAAGAGGGTGACAAATTACTATTTTCATTAAAAACTGAAAGATCAGGAAATTTTTCTCTGCATATGGTTTCAATTTCAGAGATTTTTTGGTCAACTGGTAAGTTTTTTGGGGCTTCTTAAGCGAGGCAGAAAGTGAAGCAGACTAACGAAGGAACTTTCTTTGTTTCATTTCAGTGCTATAAATTCAACCAACCCACAAATATTAATGAATCCCTTCCATTTCCTTACTGTGTGTTATATAAAATACATGTAACAAAATTAGGGATCCATTTTGCAAAGAAGTGTAAATTTTTTAAAAAAATTAAAATGTAAAAGATATGTGTTCTTGCTGGATTTTAGCATGCCGACCCACATTTTATTTTTTTCCCCTCCAAAACTAAATAAGCTATTAAAAACAGATCCCTAAAGAGTTGTTTAAATATCCTTGAGAATATTACAAAAAAATTTTTTTTTTTTCATTTTAAAAAATTAATAAAGGAGTAGGGTTATGAAATTTTTTAAAACAAATTTTAATTTATAAAATTGTGTTCGCAATGTATTCAAATTTTCATGTTAAATCATTTTCTTCAAACACTAATTAACTTGCTAAAACCAAATTCTTAAATGCATTAATAAAAAAAATGGTTCAAGAGTACCAAGTCTCTTTAAAGGAAACCAGGTTGATTAAATCTGAATGTGTTACAAGTATAATTATCAGATGAAATTTGCTCCCAAAAATCTTTGTCTGACATCTATTCCTTGATTTGCATGAATTCTACCCATAATTAATAGGAGTAACAACCAATAATAATTTTCTTTTTTAGTAATAATTACTTTTATGCTCTTTCAACAAAAAAAATATTTTGTCCAGAAAATTATTGAATACTTTTTAAAATTATATAATCCAGAAATTTACTATATGAATTGATAAACTTAATCTTATTTAAAATATAGAAGTAGAAGTATTCTTGATAAAATTATATGAATCATAAACAATGGTGGATCCATACAAAAATCGACTGGTGGTGGGTGTACATTTTTTTTTCTTCAAATAGTTCATTAGACTTAATTGTGTTTATAATTAATACTTAAAAGTATTTATTTACCGAGGTAAATAAAAAATACTTTTAAATTTAATTGGAATTTCCTATTCAGGTATGTTATTTTACCTGTGCATGAAATTATGTTGGGAGCCTGTACCCTCCCCATGGATTCACCACTGTATATAAAGAATTACTTGGGAACCCACCTTTCCTATTTGAATAAAAGGGGTAATGTATTCTTGCCTCAAATTCTGAATGGCACAATATATCCTTAAGGTAACATGGGAAAATGTGCTCATTGAATAATATATAACCTTAATATTATTCAATGATATTAATATGAGAATGGTGCCCATTGAATAATATATAACCTTTTCATTGAATATGTGTATTAACAAAGATGCTGTTTTCTTATACAGTGATGCATCTTTCTCCAACATGTAATGAAGTATCACTCTTTGTAAAAAAATTTTTTTGTGAATTTAAAGGCTTTTACTTATATTGTTTTTTGATGGATTACATATATGATAGTGCAGATGTTGAATGTTTTCTGAAGCAATCAAAATTTTAATGTGTCGGAAGTTGTATTTATGACAATGAATGCTACTTAAACTTATAATTAGTTATAATAGCATTTTGCTTCATTTGTCTACTTTAAGATTACATTTGCTGTAAAAGAAAAACAATCATTCTTTTTCTTTATTTTTTTGTAACAGTTTCTTTTATCTTTTTTTTTTTTTTTGGAAAATCTTATTTTTTAAATAAAGTTATTTTGTAATCTAGTCATTTTTACTTCATGCTAGAGAAAACTGCATTCAGAAGAACAAAATTGAAACAAGATGAATAAAATATCATTAAGTAGTGTTTTATTCAAGATATAATTGATAGATGAAAGAATGGCTTGAAAAACTCGCACTGCTTCAAGGGGGTGGAGCACATTTCACTAAATAACTTATCAATTGTTTCCTTACCGAAATTCATCTTCGGGGAATTTTTGAAAAACCTTTCAGCATCCTAACAGTTTTCAATAACTAATATTGCTCTAAGTTATTTAATAATAAATGGTTACTAATCAAATAGTTTTACTGTATTTAATTAGTATAATTAACACTGATGTGTGTATCATTATTTCTGTTGTTTAATATTTTGTTAATAAATTCATTTCATTTGTAAAATAAAGTATCCTTTCTATTGACATAACCTGCACAATCAAAACAACATCTTGCATCTCTTAAAGTTATTCCTAAAATTTCTTTTCAGTTCAGATATGTTTGCCTACCTAATATTAAAAGTACATAATTATCAAATAAAAAATTACTACATACTGAACAAAAAAAAGTATTAAAACACAATGAAAAGTTGAATTTAAAATAGCTTGTTTACATGATAGTAACATGCTCATGTAATGCAATTACAGCATTTCTATATTGATTTCATAGTTGTCTCTACTAGTTTGTAATTAGTTTCTTTAGAATATAAATGCAAACAACCTTTTAAATACATAATTAAAAGTTAGAGCTGTGGATTCAGCAGTCAGTTTTATTATTTGGTGGTATAAATTCTAGATCACAAGATAGAATAAGCTGAATTATACATATATCCAATGTTTATAAAGCCTTTAAATATCAATTCCACTTTAGAATGGATATTTCAATACTAAAAAATTCCATGAGATGCATTAATAAACAACCTAATGTTTTTTTTTTTCAATGATAAAAATTTACGTATGCATTAACAAAATGAGATAAATTGCATCCAAGAAAATGGACAAAAAAAAATCTTCCTCGATATTTAAAACATTGTTTGTTCACAACTTTTATTCATTCCTAAGGCAACTTATTCAAAACAGAAAAACAAAGGTCAGTCAAACGAAAACTGTTTCAAAAGCAGATAAATTTCCTCAATTATCAAAAAATTATTAAATACTGGTTGAATACATTAAACAATTGATGAAAATCACACACATAATTCAAAATCAAAATATTACTACATTATTTGCCTTGAATTGGATAAATCAATTAAAACAGCAAGCATAAAATTAATCCTTCAACTTTTTGTAACAATTGCATTTAATTACACATTCATTTTGCAAAGTAGTATGCAGAAATGTTTTTTAAATTGCATTGGACATATTTCATTTCTTTAGTTCTTAATGAAGAGCAAAAGCCTGCTTTATAAATAAATCATGGATTGCCTTCAAGATTTTTTTTGTTTACAAAGTACTTGTACAATAACAGAATCAATCTACCTATAGAATGCACGAGTTCTTTGTTTTAAAGCTTTGTGGTAACATCTCAGTCAGACAAAAACGTTTTCTGTATGTTTTCATCTATCTTGAAAATTTAAAATTATTTCAAATAGAGTAATTCACAATGAATAAAAAAAAAATTCTAGCTAATTAAATCAAGGAAATGTTAAAATAAACAGCCTAATCTTAATTTTGGATAAATTAGCATTTTCCAAATGTATAAGAGTTGTTTGATATATATGTACATTGCTTTCATTATTTTCAAAGTTTACAAATGAGTGTGTTTTAAGATTCGACTGCATCTTTTTTTAAATACGTGTATTACACATCATATGCATGCATATGTTTTATACTCTTTATATACAAATATTATTATAAAGCAGCCAACTCATTATATAAATAAACTTGCTAAGGAAGCTTTTTTTAGGCAATAGGTAATTCAAAAACAAATAGAAATAATTTCTTTCCAAAACATTTAATCAATTGCAGAATTCCTCCAGAGTTTCAAATATCCAATGTGTTTCTTAGACACTTACTAAACTTCCCAAACTTGTATTTTTTTTAAAAAAAATTAAATACAATTTTCATCACGAAATTCATACTTTTTTAGTTAAAATAAATTAACAAAAACATGAAAATCTATTTTCAAAATTAATGTTTATAGTCTGATGTGATTCTTTTCTTTCAGGAAAAAAATAATTTCAAAACCTTTCCAAGCATTATTCTTACACTAATATTGCTTCACAGTTTTTGAAATCACAACAGCTAAAAAACTACCGAACAATCTCCCATACAATGCATGGCTGTTTGTCGCCAGGAAAATCCACTCAACACCTCAGCGAAATTCCTCTAATCCCTGCGATTTAAGTAGACTCGTCCAGTTTTCGGTTTCCCATAGGGATTTTGGGCTGCGAACAGACGCTAGTGAAGAATACACAAGAAAAAAGTTGAAGGAAGGGTTTTGTGGAAAAAGGAAGTTTTGTGAGGTTATATCTCTCGATGAATGGTGTTGTTGCGTGGAGGTAAAGCAACGTAACTGTGTTCCGTCAGTTGAAAAGTTCAACAGCAGGCAGAAATTTCAGTTAAGGATGAAAGCACAGGTCGACCTTAACTTCGTGCAAAGCAGTAAATGTAGACACAATGTCGAGACTGGTTAAAGCGAACAGTCGCATAACATTTGTTGAGCTGCAAAACGAAAGAAGACTTGTGTCAGGAACATTACAGACAGAACAATTTGGAATTGAAGAAATTGGTCACGTATTGGAATTATATGCTACTATGCCCATACACATAATGCACTCAAGAAAAGCTTCACCAGAACCATTCGGAAGTCCTCTTCATCAATGACAAATTTACATAGATTTAGACGGTCTAAAGAATGTAATATTCAAATTTTGTTAAGCTATTCCCCACACTCTGATTGGATTTGTGTTAATCATTTCTTTACGATATAAACACTATTTTTCGTGTACTGTATTTAAAAAAAAATTCCAATAGGAATTAGTGGTCGCAGCCGTCGATTTTCTTCGAGTCGTGGGTTTGAGCCTAGATGCCACTATAGACACGAAGTGTTACAGGAACTGATGCACTTTAAATTTATTGAGGCTCAAAGTCCTCCCGTTGGCGTGGTGTGGAAATTGGGAGAGAGAGTACCAGGTCAGGTCTCGACCTCGTTACGTGACTGAAGTTCAAAATTACTAGATCCATCGCTAATAGATCTCATTTTACTTCTAGTGCGGCGTTAATAAAACCAAACAACCAATCCAATGTAAACTTTCTTTTTTCTTACATTTAATTCTTTATAGCTAGTTTTTCCCACAACAATAATAAAAAGGAGTTACTTGGTCAACATTTAGAGTATAAATTTTCTTTATATTTAGAAAGCTATTGTTTTTTAATTACCTATTATATTATGTTTTTATTCGTTTTGAACAATATAATGAGACTAAGATACACATTTTGAGCAATATCAACATTTCAATCTAGGGAAGAAAACATCAATTACTAAAATGGCGATTTATTTTGGAAAGAAAATTATCAAAATGAAAAAGTAAGTTATGAAACGCCAAGATTTTATTGCACTGTTCCAAATCTAAATACTTGGCTTTTTTCAGATCGCAATTTCTATTATAACGAAAGGCAATGTTATCAAATAATTCAAATAGAAATAATACGGTCTGAGCAATATCAAGCACTATTTATTGTATTATTTCTAAAGCTAACAGATAAAATAGATTCTAGATAAAATTTCTAGATAACAGATTAAATTTCTAGCAGGAAAATGTTCTATAAAGCATTTCCTAGTTGAATAAGAGGATTTAAATGGAAAACCCTCACACACCCCCACACACATTTTACTATATTCTCTATCAAGAAACACCGAAAGCATTTTAAATACTTTTCAGATTTGCTGTTTGTAAGAAATTGTTCTGAGATACAATGTTTCTTGAACTTTTCTCTTTTTCTCGTTTTTCTGATCACTATAGAAATTAAAGAACGAAAAACTGAATGAAAGCAAAATATAAGACATTTCCTTTCTAGCGTAGAAAGTAGAACGACTTAAAAATTGCTAAAAATTAAATAATTCTTTGGAATAAGATGCGTCAATCAAAGTATATTTTTTGCATATATTGAGTTTTAATTTTTAAAAAATATATATTATGGCATTGCCATTTATACAAGCAAACATGTTTTAAATCAGAAAAAAATTATTTAAGTATACAAAGAATAGAGGCGTATTAGATATTTTATTTTTCTCGAAGAATATAGAATTAATTCTAACATTAAGAAAATAATATGTTTATAAATTTATAGCTAAGAAAACTTGTGAATTTAAAAGAAATTATACACACATTTTAATTAATTACAAGCTATTGCTTCAGAAATCAGGTTCCGATATTAAATTTGTATGGAATTTGTTGTATATGAGTGTGCATTTAAAATTATTTTGAATTAAACATTTGCATATCTGAATAATAAATTTTTTGATATTTTATATTATAAATAACTAAAACTTGCAAATTATTAGATGAGTATAATTTGTGATACAATTTTAAATTATCATAATGTATCTAAGCATTTAGTACCTTAATTCCGAGATTTAATTTATGTATATATATACATAAGCAAATGTAAGATACACATTTATTATCTAACTTATGAGGTATTTCTTGCAATGAGGTGGTATAAATGCAAACAAATGAATGTATATAATGAATGATCTATCAAGAATAGCAAGTAACCACAAATACACATGACCGTTACATAAAACGCGTCATAACTATGCTTAGTGAAGAGGAAATCTTAAGCCAGAGAAGGAAGGGGACTGAAATTCGCTCACTGGGGGCTCAGTTAGAAAATTTATGAAATCCATAAGCTTAACATTATCCTGTATTCTTTTTTAAACAGTACCAAATATTAGTTTGTATACCGTATTACTACTGTTTCATTTGGATCTAGACAAATATTTGGATAAAACAATTCTATAACATTTTTAAAATTCCGATTTTGACATTTTTCTGCTTTATTTTCAAAAAATAGTAAAAAATCTGTTGATTAGTTTATACATTCAAAATAATTTCGTTCTTTTAAAAGAATTTAGATCTCTCTTGGAAAGACCTCGGAAAAGGTTTTACATAATTTCGATTATTTTTGAAGAGAATTCCCACAGCAGTGATCAATGAATTAATTAGTGTGGGTGTTCATAGATAACTGAGTGGACTCACCAAATTTGAATTGGGAGCATTCAATCTGAACTCCAGAATGCGAGAGGGGTCTGTGTTCTACATTTTAAGGCTGCTTGAGGTACATTTCGTAGGTTCCGAATGCATTTGTTTTTAAACAGAGAATATTGTACCTGGGTTTTTTTTTATGCACCCGGAGAACGAACCGATATTTTTATGAAGTGTCTGGAGGAGTCATCCTCGTCACTTGAACGAGGTTCAAAACAATGAGGTCTATCATCAGTAGATTTCGAGTTGCTTCTAAGTACGATGTTATAAGCAATCATTCCCATTACAGCAATAAAGTATACATACAGATTCAGAGAAAATTTAAATTAACTGTTTCTTAACTTAAACGAGCATTTTTGTTCGCTAATTGTGGTCGGCTGGCCACCAAACTCCGTCAGATGGATTCTCAACACCTAATGAGTATGTACCAAATTTCCAGCGGGAATTTTTTTAATACTCTCTCTCACAAATACCCAAGATTTATTACCCAATTATTTAAACTGTTCAAAACTGTCAGTACAACCAATTACTTATGTTAAGAAAAATAAGCTCGAAAGCAGCATCAGTAGTAAGTGACGTAAGCCGATAGACAGAAGTGATGTACTACTTTCCTCCTCTTTTTACCCTATTTGGGTGAATACCCCGATCAGGGACACAAGGTTATCAAAGCATGTTGAGTTGTTTGCCTCCTTCTGAAATATTTCTATTTATCGATAAGGAACCCATAGTCTTCTACGCAGTATTTTATCTTTGATATTTCGCACTGGAATGTTATTTATATACAGTTGTACCTTGAGATACGAATGTCCTAACATACGAATGTTTTGAGATACAACATGAAATATTCTAAAACTTATACCTCAATATACAACGAAAAATTTGAGATACGAATTTGCGATGTGCAATAATTGCATAGGTGATCCCTAGATGGCAGAGCGTTCACTCAGCTTTCCTCCCGTCGCTTCTGCCCGCTATGTCGCTCTGTTTGGTTGTTGAGACCAGAGTCCTCTGTATGGCCGCACGACGTGTTATTCGCTTTGTTTGTGCCTGTTTTTCGAGTCATTTTGGATAGTATATATACTGTACTCTGCATATTTTGTTATTTTAACTATGGATCCCAAAGTTAAAGACAAAACTGGTGAAAAGAAAATGCCTGAGAAAATGATCTCAATGGAAGCGAAACATGAAATTATTGCAAAGCATGAGCGAGGCGTTCGTATCATTGACTTGGCAAATGAGTATGGCCGCAATTCTTCTACAATATCCACGATCATCAAGCAGAAGGAAGCGATAAAGAAGCTGTAACCTTCCAAAGGCGTCACCGTTATTTCAAAGCTACGAACTAATATACATGATGAGATAGAACAGCTACTTTTATTATTCGCAGGTGACTCTGTTTCTGTAGCGATTATTTGTGAGAAGGCTGGCGCCATCTTCCAAGACCTCAAGCGTGATATAACCAAGACAGAGGGAGAATCATCGCAAGGCGGTGAGGGGTTCAAAGCTAGTCGTGGCTGGTTTGACAATTTTAAGAAACGAAGTGGCATTCATTCAGTTATTCGTCATGGAGAAGCAACTAATGGAGATATTAAGGCGGCTGAAAATTTCAATAAGGTTATTGAAAAACTTATTAGTGAAGAAAAATACCTACCGCAACAAGAGTTCAATTGTGACGAAACAGGGTTATTTTGGAAAAAAATGCCTAGGCGCCAGTTTATCACGGCTGAAGAAAAGAGTCTACCCGGCCACAAGGCTATGAAAGATAGGCTAACGCTTGCCCTTAGCGATAACGCTTTTGGGGACTTCAAAATAAAACCGTTGCTAGTCTACCACTCGGAAAACCAAAGAGCCTTCAAAGCTTATAAAGTTATGAAAGAAAAATTACAAGTTCTGTGGCGTGCAAACAGTAAAGCATGGGTGACCCGTCAGTTTTTTATTGAGTAGATGAACATAGTTTTTGGGCCTTCAGTGAAAAAATACTTAATTGATAATGGTCTACCGCTTATGTGTTGTTGTTGAGCATAATCCTTCTGTTGGATAATGCTCCCGTTCACCCTCCTGGCCTTGAGGATGACCTTTTAGATTAATTTAAATTTATTAAAATTGTCTATCTGCCACCCAATACAACATATACCCTTCAGCCCATGGATCAACAAGTTATCTTCAATTTTAAGAAACTTTTCACGAAGCATCTTTTCAAGCGTTACTTAGAAGTTACCGAAAATACGAACCTAACATTTATGGAGTTTTGGAAGAATCGTTACAACATTATGATCTGTCTTAAGCTTATTGATATTGCTTGGCAAGGTGTTACCAAAAGAACATTGAACTCAGCTAAGAGAAAATTATGGCCAGATGTTGTTTTAAAACGAGAGGGATTTGAGGGATTCGAACCTATTTAGGAGGAGATCGTATCCATTGGTCGCTCCATGAGCCTAGAGGTAGACGAGGCAGATGTTGCTGATCTCATTGAGGAGTATGCTGAAGAACTTACGACGGAGGAGCTGAAGGAGTTACAGAAGATTTCCCACTCGGGGGGTAATGATGAAACTCAGCAGTGAGGAGGAGGTCGAGCCGAAGGAGAAACTTACTTCACGTGAAGTTAGTGATATCCTTGGCATGTGGCAGGAAGTGTCTGATTTTGTGGAAAATAGACACCCAGAGAAATTGTCTACAGGGAGAGCGAGTGCCTTATTTGATGATAGGTGTCTCACATTCTTTCGTAACATTTTAAAAAGAAGGCAGAAACAGACCTATCTTGATCGTTACCTTGTGAAGGTCTCATGCATTGAAAGTCAGGAAAGTGAGTCCAAAAAGGCCCGACATTTAAGTGATGATTAATAAACATTGTGTGTTATTAATATATTAATAAATAAATTAATAAACAATATGTGTGTTATTACTCGTTTATTTATATACAAATTGTGTATATTAAATGTAATTTAACTGTGTTTTGGGTTAGTTTCATATCGCTATAACGCATTAATATATATTACATTATTTTAAATGGGAAAAATTGCTTTGATGTACGATTTTTTTGCCATACGACGATGATCACGGAACGAATTAAATTCGTATCTCAAAGTACCACTGTACTGATAAGCTATTTGTGTTCGAGTACACAGTTAAAATAAAAGAAAGGAATATATTTTTAACGAATTAGTTGGAAGCTCTTATTTTTCCACGCAAATTTGTTAAGATGAATAATATTATTTTGCTACAGTATAAATACATTTAATGAAATAACTGGTATACTGATTAGTATATTTTTTATAATCTTCTGATCAACTTGAACTAAAAATATTTGAAATTCTGAAGGATTTCTTTTTTTTTTTGTTGGAGTCGCTATAGAAAAACATAAAAAATACTAGTCAAAATGAAATTGATACTAGTGCCGATTGCTTAATCAATACAATAAGATTTGACAAAAACAGATAACGTAATTTATATGCTAATCAGCGGTATGATTAGAGATCGAATTCAAAACTGAAGTCGCATATCATAAGCTTCTAATCTTAAAATTCTTATTACTCATCCCGTAATTTTATTGAGGGTTAATATTTCGGAACAGGAAAAATTTCAAAATTAAAGTTCTGAAAGAAATATAAAACATTAGGTATGTTTAAGCAATTAGTATAAGTCTTAATTAATATAATTAAGAATTATACTAATTACTTAATTAGTGTAATTGTTCTGTTAGGAAAATTAGTATAATTCTTTTATTTCAAGAAACACGAAAACGCTGATATTTCTAAATAAAGGTTGAAAGTATTAAGACTGTTCACTTCTTAGAATCCATATCTCTAAAGTATTTCTGTTATTTCGGTTTAAATAAGAATAAAATATAATAATAAAGAAACAACCAACAGAAAACTTTTATACATTTTAAAATTTAAACGAAATTAGATGTCGAGGACTATTTTATGTATTATGCTACCTTTCAACCAAGAATATATTTTAAAATACAGATTACTCACTGTATTTGAAGTTCTGCTGTCACGTTTTAAGGCTAAGTAGTCTGGTGTTTTTGATATCTGAGGGACTCTTATGCTTCCCGTGGCGAAGAGTTCGGTTGATTTAGATCGAAAACGATGATTCAAAACCTCTATTTGTCGATCCGAAAAAAACTCATAATCTTTGTCGATGCCTTAAATCATCAAGCTAAAAAAGAATTCTTAACTTATTAAGGCGTTTTAACTTCGGTCTTAACATTGGATAGAAATCCAACAATGACGACTTGGATTTCTATTTTTCACTACAAAGATTGAAAATTATTCCCATCAATTCTTTCACAAAATGTAATCTTCTAAGCTTTTTAAACTACCTCTTAAGATTGTAAGTAATATAAATTTCAAAATCCCATCAATAGAGTGTTTTTGCACAAATATTTTCTGTTTCCATTAATGAGAAGATATCAAGAAGCAATATATTTCCTCAAAACCAGAAGCTATTACAGGAAATGAAATTGAAGGAAGATTAGATATAACATTTAAATTATCTTAAATACACGTAGAAAAGAATTCTAATATATATTGATAAAGTATATAATAAAAGTATCTGTTATGATTTTGAAATATTTTGATTTCATATTATTGTCAGATTTCGATAACATTATAAAACATCGTTTGATTACATTGTAAAATACCTATTAAAAGTGCTTTTTGAGCGACTGAAAAACTCGTTTTTCTATAAAGGCAATTTTTAACCAATATATTTTGAAAAAGAAGGGTTGTAAAAACAAATTAGCATTAACGTGAAGCAATAGTGCAATATAGCTACAAACCCACATCAGGGAAAGTAATTCCTTCTGTGTATGTGTGACATACTCATGAAGTTCAGTACTAAAATATTAATTTATTCATATGAAATAGTTTAGTGACATGCCTTAACGATTGAGTAACTGAGTGTAGGAATGAATCCTTAAGCTTGAAACTAATTTAAATAACACTATGTTGCACTATTTAAGTGAAGAAGAGTTGATTCATCAAATGATGCCACACCTCAAGATTTCTTTAGTTACTTTTTTCATTGCTTCCATTTTCTATTCTGCCATTATATTTTCTTATGGGTATCTCTGGAATCTATCCATCAATTCAAAGGAAACTGAAAACGAATGAGATAATTTTCCAGTAGTGAAAAAGTACCGTACGCTTCAATATAAGTAGATGCTTATACAAACAGAGAAAACGAATTTTTTAAAAACTTAATCTAAATTCACCTCTTATACATGAACCGAAATTAAAAAAAAAAAAAAAAAAAAAAAAAAACTTGTAATGTGTGTTTCAACATCTCGCCATTAGGGCTAAATTGCTTCCAAGCTGTTATAATTGGGAATTATTTTCCCATCGAATCACTGTGAAGTAAAATTCCAGACGTTCAAGAAGAGACAAATCTATTTAAATATAGACATAACTCTTATATTCTTATTTGAAGTCAGCACATTGTTACTAAGCCGTTTCCATGTGTGCGACATGTCATATCTTCATTAACTTACTTTTTTTTTTATCTGTGCACTTAAAATATTTGCTTTAAAAATGAGTGGAAATAGGAACACTTATATGCAAATTCCATACATCAGATAATTCCGTTTTCTAAGAAGTATGACAAAGTTATGACTACTCTACCTTTCATCTTAAATAAAAAAAAAATCCAGTTCGAGAGTGGAAGAACAAAACTTCTTAACTGTAGTTTCTAAAACCATAAAGAGGAGATTCTAAAACTAAAAAGGGAATAAAGTGGTCTTAGGCCTATGTATAAACTAAAGAAATAAAAACGACCTATCTTTGACGATTTATCGCATGCGGCAGCAAATGGAGAACCTACATTTTTGCAAAAGAAAACTTCAACAATTTTTAAAAGGTCTACAGCTACAATGAAAATTATGAATCAGCTAATACAAAATTATTTTAGTTTTGATAGAAGTTCAAAGGAAATACTTAGCGGTATGTCCACCTAATGAAAACTGCTTGCGGAGCAAAACCAGAGAAAGCAAACGACGTTAAATGACTTCTTCACGCACACGCACACAAAAGTCAAGAGTGAAAGTGAATCACGAACATAACATCTTTAATATAACGTTTTTTCATAATATAAATGAATAATTCAACAGTAAGTGTAATAAAAATACTTAAAAATAAATGTTGTAAGATAAAATAAAAAAAAAAAACTTTTATAATCTGTTCTGTTGAATGTATCCCCATTATGAACGTCTTAAGATGATTTCGTTTAATGCTATTTGTTTAACATTAGAAATTACTAGAACATATCCCCCATGTCAAGTGACGTTTTACTGTACATCTTGTGTATGATAAAATATTTTAGTATTATTAACATGGACCCGATAAATAGGATCATAACTAACAAACATATTGTCCTTTTAAAAATAGTTTTAGATTATTTAACTTCTTTATTGCTACATTTTTCTTAGCACAATGTTACTTTACGTCAATTATTAATCTATGTTACTTTCCCTCCCCTATAAATCAATTTTAACAGGAAAAGAATAATACTTATATATGTAAAAATGAAGATCAAAACAGCAAAGTAATTACTTACTTTGAAAGCGGCTTACAATATGTTTACATTTTTATGAAAAGCGAAGAAGCTCAGCAATTCATTTTTTATTAAACAGAAAATAAACTGTTTGTTGATTTCTCATTTATAATTATGAATACTTATTTAAGATTAAATAGAAATCTCGAAGAAAAATATTATTTTCTGGGTTGTAATAGAGAGTATTATATTTAAAAAATAAAATACCTACAGCAGTATTGGTTAATAAAGGGTTCAACAAAAGCATTGTTCGTTCTAAATATAATGATCACAAATATATAAATTACGGAATTAACGAAGATGATAAGAATATTCATAAAAGTTAAGAAGTAAAGAAATCAAATTAAAAAAGCACTAGTGGCATGTGTACATCAGATATTTATTCATGATCAAAGGATATATTTCAAATGTAAGGCCATTAATGAACTAACTATAGATTCAAAATCATAACTGCGAGATGCATTGACAAAAATCGTTGATAGTCACTAGAAATACACGAATTTCAGTATATTACATAGCACATTTATGCAGAGGGAAAAAAATCTTCTAGGCATAAATAACATATCCATTTCATTAACTTTTGCAAGAAACAACTGAAATAATTTACTATCCTTTCTATTATTAATAGTATTTACTCCTCAGAACTCTCTTAAAAATACATAAACTATTAATTACGAATTTAATAAAAAAATATTCGTAATATGGAGAGGAATGAAAGTAATGAAATAAATTTATTTTTAAAATGAAATATATACATTTATAACTGCATTCCTTCATAAAACTAATGAGTGAAATGTAAATCAACCAACAAGCAATTTTGTTAAACGAAAACAAAATTGCTTGAAACAGTAACATATAAAAACGATTTTTTAACATAAAACAGACCGCCTGTGCGTACAAAGTAACGCCTTTTTACAGTGTCCAAATTGACACAGATAAATCACAAGTAATATTTTTTTTCTCTATGCTGTTTCATTAATTCATTTCTTAATGCATGGCACAATTTATACATTAGAAATAAACCGAACGCTAGTTAACTATTCCAAAAATATGAAATTCGTTAGCTGACAAAACGAAATGGTAAGAAGAAATAAAACCTTTTACTTGTCAACTAAAACAAATTAATAGCAAATTTATCAACAGAAAAGACTAAAAAGAAAATACAAGGTACATGTATTAAATATTAATGTATTTCGTGCATGTAAAAGAAATTTTCACCGAAGCTTTCTAACTTTATTTATCTATATTTTAATGTCGTATTTAAAAGGGGAAATCTATAAAGGCAAAATTAAAAGTATTTGCTTTCGTATAATGTTATTGTTTATTGTACATAGTCAGTCAAGCAGCTTGATTTGTATTTTTCTAGATTGTTTCTTGAGAAATTATGTTTTCAGAAATAAATTGAAAGAGTAATATTTATCATATTCCGCCTGTTTAAAAACTAGTGTCAATGGCTTCAAATAATAGTTTCAATAACCTATTACACAGCAGTTAAGCAAACTACATTTTAACTACTTAATATTCTTCCTTAAAATGTAACAATAAATTTACATCGAATATAGAATTCTATGTTTTGAACCATTGTTACATCCAGCGCAATGGATAGAAAAATAATGAATTCGATTATGATGTTCATTAGTTTAACCTCGTAATATGACCTGTTTTATCAGTTAGAATACCGCTAAAACCTCCATAACAGGGACAAGAAAGGAATCGATTGACACAGTCATTCGAAGGGAAAAGCAATGAATACCATATACGAAGTTAAGCTTCTAAATATACTGAAAAACTCAATGAATAATTTTTGAAGGGGAAACAAGTTCTCTCCCCGTTATAAAATTTACACCTTAACATTACAAACTTCGTAGTCATGACGACAGCACGCTTCTAACTCAGGTTTATATGTGGCGCATTGGAAGAGTTCCTTAAGACGACCTTCAAAAAAAATTAGAATTTTAGCTTTCTGTACTGTGGTATTTTGATGATGGAAGCTTTTATGGTTTTTATGGAAGTAGTTTTTTAGTGAAAATAAAAATAATTATGTTAGATACTTATATGCACTCTTTGTAACCAACTTTATACTCAGAACAAAATTATGAAGTAGATGTTATTTTAAAAGCATTTGAACTAAAGTAAAAGCATCAAATATAAACAAATACTTCGAATTTAAGTAATCTTATCAAGAAAAAAAAAATCAGTCCTAATTCCTCCTCATGACTTCGCTGTGTGTGAAGAGGTTTTTATAGTATAAAACTAGGAACCCTTACAATTATACTCAATGTGAGTATATGTTTTGACATATTTAAGTTAAGAATTTTTATTTCTTAATCATTCTAAATTGAACTTCAATGAATGAATATTTTTTATGAAATAATTTTAGAGAATTATTAATAAATGCACTTAGAATACCGTTTGGATAATTATATATAATATTATGCCACTGACCCTGAATGAGATAAAAAAAAATAAGAAAAAGTGTAAGAGAAGTTAATTTCATGAAACCTTGAACAATTTGATTCATTATACAAGTAATTTTCTTCATAAGTCAATATAGATTGATTATATTATAAGCAACAATATTTCCTCTTCTTTAAATCAATTGACTCTTTCATTCAACAATAAATTATATCCTGAAGAAAAACAATTTTTCAAACTGGAATAATCTTGAAAATAGGACTTCTCAGTTCTTTAATAATTCAATATAATTTTAATTCTAAAACAAAATCAATAACAGCTAAAGCGTAAAATAAGATACTGGGAAAAAAATTTTAAAAGAATGTTCATCAATTTTTTTTCAATTTTAAGTGTTTATACATCTCAAGCATATTATTATATTTAAATACAGCATATAAACGAAAATATTAATCATAAAGTAATATATATAACCATAGAAGATTTATTTTCCAACAAATCTCAACATTCCTAACATTGATGTTCTAATAATTTTATAAAGCTACTGTTGTTACTAAACAATATTTAAAAAAAATCTATAATATAACATTTTATTTTCAGTTTAAAAATATGTTATTTTTGTTCAAACTCACCGGTTCTATAAATCTTTAATTGCATGGTTGAAGTTGTTTCCAAATGGCTTATAATTCGATATTCACAAATACAACAACATATATGTATATGTATCTTTAAATATACATAGATAGAGAATGTCGGTGAAACCTTAAGAATAATCCAATTTCTTTCTTTCTTATTAAAATAATTCATTTGGTTTTACCGATCTTTTCAAATAAAAATATAAATTTAAATATAATTTTTAGTGTAAGTCAATTTTTTTCTTTACAAATTGTAACTTCAAAATGTTTTAAAAACTAGTAGGATGAAACTCAAACTCCTAAATTTCTTGTAAAATAATGTTAGGAGAGATTTTTTTTTAAAAAAATAGGTACCATTTTTAAATATGGCAACTATACAGCTGCCATACAAAGCGCAAACACCATGTGCACTGTGTTTTGAGATAGAAAAGGATGTTGCATGCGGATTTTTTGCCTCGGGGTTACGCAATAAATTCCGACATATATTGTGACGTTGTAACTAAACTACAATCCAGAATCCAGGTATGGTAGACTCAATAAAGGGATTATTTTGCTGCACGATATTGCACATCCACTCGTGAATGGTCGAACCCAAGATCTCATTGCATCATCTGGGTGGAAATAACAGGTATTCCCCCCCCCCTGGTGTAACCGTAATCGACTGTGATTAAGTCAATGCGGCCGTGCTGCAATGGTCTGCCCTTGAGACAGCAGACTTCAACGAGGACGGAATGCAAATGTTGAGCGTACGATATGATACATGCCTTAATAAGGGTAGTATTTATGTTGAACAATAGATTAAGGTAAAACAGTCCTTCTTATGAAAATAGAAGAAACTGATCTTGTTTTTTTTTTTAATATCAGAATGGTACTTAAGAAACACGCTAATATATCACACATCGTTACTTATATGGATTCATGATTTTGAGAATTTATATGTATGGGAAAAGTTGATTAACAATAAAAGTTTGTTGAAAATCTTTTGTTAAAACTAAAATTAGCTGTAGATTATAAAACATCTTTTTCAAAATTTTCTGCATTTATGGTTCGTTAAAATTGCTCAGATTGTTTTTCTTTTTAAAACTACATTTTGTATTGTATGTTTTATTGAGTTGAAAAATTTACTACACAATTAATGAGTAATATTAAAAATACACAAAAAATCTATAATTTTCCTTCAAAAAACCAAGAATTTCATTCAATTCTTTGTGCGTTAGATATAGAGTGAAATTCATTTTTTATAGAGTTGAAGTCTGCTTCAAACATTTTAACTTTTAAGAAAAATGAAATATTGAAGCTTAAATATTACGTCTCAGTGACTTTTTTTTAAATTTTTAATACATTAAAATTATATATATATATATATATATATATAGTTTAAGTTTTAAACATCTTAATATTTTTAATATTTAAGTGATTATATTTTACTAAGTTTTTATTCTCATTCATTGATTTTAAACGGACAATGTTATAATAAATTACGCGCCTTGTTTCCGTTAGTTGTAGAAAATTTATACTTTCCTAAAATTCCTTATTTTGTCAATTGATGTGCACTGGCA
Source organism: Nephila pilipes (assembly GCA_019974015.1). Classification (NCBI taxonomy): domain Eukaryota; kingdom Metazoa; phylum Arthropoda; class Arachnida; order Araneae; family Nephilidae; genus Nephila; species Nephila pilipes. The sequence goes on from BMAW01060795.1 coordinate 395,175, forward strand.
GATACAAAAATATGCTTAAATACAAATTTTAATACAAAAACATGCTTCGTCTTTTTTTACAGTTCAGCTAAATTTCTCGACATGTTTTGTCGATTTAATATTTATAATGCAATTTATTACGTGTTTGTATAAATGTAATTGAAAGAAAACCGTGTAACTAATAATCTAAGTATTTTTGACGGAACTGGTTCGGGTTTGAAATCGAAAATTGACTTAATGGGTTCTTCATAGTAAATTAATTTTAAAAAATTGGTATTGGATTGGAGCTGATAGTCTAGCTTGTAGAACTTTGGATAATTTTGTATTATCCAGACGACCGTAGAAACTATTAAATCTGTGCTTATCATATTATCGACGCACAGTTCCTAAAGGTAAGTGAAAGATTATTAGTGTTAGGGTTTATTGTACCAAATTTTTTGAATATTATTGCTTGTGTTTTATCAACGTTGATAGCTATCCTCCAGTCCGTTAACCAGAATTTTAGGATGTTAAGATAATTTTGGAGAGCTTTGATGGTATACTTTAAATTGGCTCCCTGTGCTGACACAGCAGAGTCCTCAGCAAAAAGGCACGGCACCCGACTAGGTTCGAAGACCAATTTTTTAAAAAGTACTTTTCAGAAGAGTCTTTTAGTGTCAAGTGAAAAATAGACTCAAATAACAATAAATTTATATATATACATATATAACCTCTAGGTTTTGAAAAAAGGTGTTTTTTTAATGAAATTTTAGCAAAATTTACAATGTTAGGAAAAACAGCATAATTAAACAAATAATAGACATAATGGATTTTTATTTCATATATATACTTCTTACTCCCTGTAAAGTGTAACTGACCGCAGAATAACAATTATTTTAAAAAATAAATATTTTATAAGGATTCGAAGTTGATGTTAATGATTTTTCATCAAAATTACTACATGCTTTGGAACGAAAAAGACTGCAAAATGTGTCCAAATGTAACTATCTCTAAACCTGCGGTCTATTACACTCCCAAGGACTTGTTAAATATGTGTACCAAATTTTATTGAATTTGGTTGGATTGCTTTGGAGATATCACGTTTTTCGTGCATGACTTTTGGTGAAATTTTAATTCTTCAGAAAACACATTTAAAAAATATATTTATAAGTTACTTAAAGTTAATATTAATGAAACAACTTAAAACTCTCCAGTTTTACATCTTATTCCTTCCTTCTCCTCAATAGTGATGTTTCCTTTTCTTCTAATGGACCTAAGTTTTCTTGTGGAGGTTTTTGTTGATGGTAGTGAGAGCCATTTTAATTCTTCAATACTCATCCTACAAGGATCGTGGACTAATTTTTCAAAATTGACAACCAGGAAAATTTTATAATGAGAAATAATTGAAAAAGACTCATAATATCACAAATACTTGAGAGTATAAAAATATATACATATATATTACATCTAAGTTTTGAAAAAGAAATGCTCTTTATGAAATTTTAGCAAAATTTTACATGTCAGGAAAACAGCATAATTTAAAAAATAATGGCCATAATAAATTTTTGTTTTATATAATCCCTCTGAAGTGTCACAAACTGCACATTAACAAATATTTAAAAAAATAAATATTTTATAAGCAATCGCAATTGACGTTAATGATTTTTCGTCAAAATTAATTTATGTTTTCTTAAAAAAGGAACTATAAAACATGATTAAATGGAATTATCTCAGAACCAGTGGTTTGTAACATTCTGAGGGGATTTTGAAATATATGCACTAAATTTCATTTAATTTAGGTAAACTGTCGTGGAAATGTCTCAATTTTTAAGCAAAAAATTTCGTGAAAAATTTATTTTTGAAGAGCACATTCAAAATATATAATTATTTTAAAATTGACAGTAGAATAAGTTAAAACTCTCCAGTTTTATAAGTCACTCCTTCATTTTCCTCCATTTTTATGTTTCTTTTTATTCTTATGGCGCGAAGCTTTCTTCTGGAAGTTTTTGCTGTTGGCAGTGACTGGCACCAACACAGTGTAAGCACCAACTGGTTCCATGTTCGATGAAGACCCTTTATGGCGATTGCAGTGGCCTTTGTGATTTGATAGTTTGGAATTACATTTCCTGCAAAATTGTGATAAAGTCTCAAAGTCCACAACTTTTCCACTGTCTACAGATATGGCACTAACACAACCATTTAATGATGAATACCCACGGCGCTGCCAGGTACCATCCACAGAAACACCACAATTTGTAACATCATTTGGACATTTCTTTAGTTGTCGAATACTTTTTGCAACATCATTCATACTCTTTTCTCCAACGCAAGCAGCAGCACAAAGAATTTTCTTTTCCTGTTGACGGAATGCAAGCTTTGAAAGAAAGGGAGGCAGATTCAAGATGGCACATAGCTTCCTTCCTGCGGATAACCCTCTTCCAATTAAACGCAAACCATACACAAAACAAGTATTAATTTCATTCATTTTGTCTTTTTTCTTGGATGAACAAAATGAAAATACAAAGTTACAGTTTTTGCAATGTAGAGAAAAGTTTGAAGAAAGTCCAAATCTTGAATCCTCCACAAGAAACAAACTACTTTCTCCACACTTTTCAGTTTTACAACGCAAGACTGAAAAAACACTAAGTAAAATTTGTAAGTCGATAATAATATTTCCTGTTAAATGTCCTGATCAATTATTTTCAGCATGCTCAGATTTGTTACTATGCTGTAGTTTCCTTTCGCTCGCAGTCTTTTCTCTTTCACAGAATGACTCAGTAAGAGTACTAGCGTTCTGATTTCCATAAAACCTCCTTTTGCGTGGACGATAAGAACGACTTTTGCCCATATTTTCAAGAAAAATAAACTTAAAATGAATGTTTTACAAATAAAGAACTGAAATTAAAGCAAAGTATACGGGGAAAAAACTAATGATTAGCAAAGTTATACGAACGAAAAATGTAAACAAACAGTTATAAGCGGTAGTCAAAATCTCTGTTGCCAATCATCTAAAACAGAATTGCTTGAAATAATTATTAATAATTCGTGGCTTAGTAAGTAGAAAATTAAAATTGAGGTTTTAAAACATAATTTTAGGGAAATAGTGCTTTAAAAAAGGATAAATCGTCAACTTCCTGTCACAAATGTCACTACTTCCGGTTTCGGTTTCAATAACAGCACACTATTAAAAAAGCTATAACTTGAGTTCTATCAAACATAAAGTAATAATAAGGACTGTTTTGGAATCTTAAAAAGTGGGGCTTTAATTTACAATCAGAAAAAAAAAATCGAAATTTTCATCAAAAAAGGCTTTTTCAACCTAGTCGGATACCTTACAGCAGAAAACCATAGCAGTTTTCTTGACATTTTAGAAAGGAAAAAAATATATTTCTTCTATAATTTAATAGAAGAAAATTATAAAACTCTTTCGAAAACCGTTTTTTGTTACATATCCTTTCTCAAATATTGAAATCAATTTTTCTCAATTTTCCCTTTCAACCACTTCCCAAGCCTGTTTAAAAAATACTTAAATTACGATTTATTTAATTCATTATTTTTAATACAGAGAAGAAGATTAAAAAACGGATTAAAAACAACATAAAGAAATTTTGGTAATTGCTCTTTTCACTTAACTGGAATGTGAAAAATCGCTTCCAACTTTTATCTCAATTATAAATTTCTTAATTGGACAAGAAATACCACGTCCATTTAATGAAAAATGATAAAATATATAAAATATTTTATTCTATTTATTTCACATACGCTAAAAGATGAACGAAGATTATCCAATGAATTTTAATGAAGCAATTTTATCTTCTCTTTAAGATAGAAGCTTCGATATTCGACTTTCAATCAATATTGTCAAGATAACATCGAAGCTTTTGAAACTTGCTAAAGATCATTCGAAAGAGAAGAGAATCAAAAGAACTCAAGAATTAATTTTCAAACGATAATTAAAAGAATCATTCGGCTGTCATAGTTTGATATTATGGTCATCTATATTAAAATATTATGAAGCTCGCGTATACCTAATACTTGGGTAAAAATAAGGTAACTTTAAGCTCACATTAAACACTAAAATAACGATTGCATTGCGAATAATTTAATTCTAAATAAGGTTCAGGAAGCGATAGTGAATGATGATAATTGATTTCTTTTAAAATTTTTAAAGAAGAAGTATTCGCATTTGGATGACACGAAGAAATTTTCTTAAAACATATATAAAAAAAGTATTTAAATTGAAGATAACTCAAATTTTTTTAAAAAATTGAATTTAACAGTTTTCAATGTCATGTCAAATATTTTGCTTTCCTTAGAGGTGAATTAACTTAAATGTTTCATGTTTCAGAGCAAAGAAAAATGACGTCTTAGATTAAATAATTTTACGGAAAGGTTTTGTTCCTTAAGGAACATATTTTTCATGTGCTCACATAATTTAGCACTTAATATTTCTTTGACAGATATTACGTTTAATTTGTATAAAATCTAAAGAAATTTATAATAATAGTTTTAACATTCCACATTTTGACTTATTCTTTGAATACTGAAGCAATACTCGTTAACTGCAAAGCAAGAACCGCATTAAGCTCTTGGGCCATTAACCTATATTCAAACACTTGATGCATCTTATTAAACTTCGATGCGCAGTTTGCATTAGACCATGGTCGTTTGATGAAGTCCATCTTTGTTCCCACATTTATTCTCGAGAACTGAGGCAGTGAAGCATGAACTGAAGTGAAGTGAATCATCTTCGTATATAATATATACTTTTCGCTAATCAAGTAGACTCGAGATATGTTTTCATCTTCCTGTCGTTCGAATCCTGTTATCTTTATTTATAATTAATTTTTGCAAATTTAAATTAAAATCTTAATTTTTGTTATTCTTATCAAATTGACAGTTCTACGTTCTTTTGATAAATAATTATCTCGAGACGAGATTAAATCAGTACTCTTTGTTTCTTCTAAGTGGCAATATTTTTATTAAAAAATTACTATTTATAACGAACAAAATTTGTTATTATTATTTTATCATGAAAGAGTTTATTGAACGTTTTCAGATTTTAAGGGCTTAACAATTGTTGGAAAATAACGATTAAATTGCCCTAGAAACTTTAAAAATTAACTCAAGTTGTTAAAAAAATTGTTTTATTATAATTAGTTAAAACGCGCTTAGAAAAACATTTTAAAACGTGAAAAAAGTATTAAAAATTACATAAAAGAGCAATACAAATGTTCACCTGTAATAAAAAATATTTATTTCATTTTAATACTAAAATGTATACATGAAATTATTAACTACTAACAGTCGGAGGTGAAGATATGAATATTGTTTTTTAGAAAAGAGGTTTTTGACATATTCAATTCAAAGGTTGGGCGTATCTCTGGATGTTAACTACGTAACAATTTGCACAGTTGTGAACTTTATAATGTTAAATTTATATGAATCTTGATATTTCAAAAACATTTTACTTTATGAAATTTGTCTCTTAAAATATTATAGACTAACATTGCTTAAATTCCTAAGAATGAAGCTTTGCATGCAATTTTCTTATTTTTAAATAATTTAAGAGTTGCTTAGTTGAAATTTCTTCTTAAACCAGGTAAGGACCCATCAGACATTAAAATCGTATATACCAATTTATGTGCAACCGAACTTTGAGGAAATTGTTGAACTTGTTTGTGTGAAGAGATTATTTTTCTGGGTTCATTAAAGCAATATTATTCATACACTTCAAATAGGGCTTAAAGAAAATTTCAGCTGTGATGACGCAATTTTCCATTTGGTTTCGCATATCAAATATAATTGATCTACAAAGTATATTGCTATTAATTTTATAGATATTAAGGACGCTTTTAAAGGCATAATAAAAATTGGTCTACTCTTTTAAAAATTCTTATAAATCATAATTTTCTAATCTGTTTTCAAAAGTTTATTAATTCTTACTCAATAAACCAACATATTATTTTTTCTAATATTAATTTTTCGATAAAGCATCTAATTACCCAAGGCTGTCCATAGGGTTCGGTGCTTGCACCCGTTCTGGGGAATTTATGTTTTAATTTTATTTTGGATATAAATTGAAAAACCGTTTTTAGTTCAAGCTTTTGTGGATGATTTGGCGGTTACTTCTTTATAAAACTCTAGAAGAGACCTTGAACATAATTTCAACATTTTAATTAATCTTATTGCTGAGCATCTGGTACGGTACGGTTAGAAATTTTAATTGAGAAACCCTCATATGTTGAGTTTAGATGTCCATCATTCCTTAACAAAAGAGTTCGTGGTTGCAAGATCTTTAGTCGAAACCCACTTTTCAAACTAAACAATTCCTGCGTTGAATTTTGTAAATTTTACAAATATTAAGAAATTCTGATTGATTTCCGGCTTTCCTGGAGCCTACACATCAATTATTTTAAAGAAAAAAATGTATAATATCTCATTAAATTTTAATATGGTTTTCTTCGATGATTTCAGTCCTAAAAATTGTAAATAATGATATTTATCTATTTTAGAACCCATAATAGTTTATAGGGTGGAGATTAAGGGTGGAGATCTAATCTCTTTCCAAATTACTAAGTTAAATTCCGTTCAGAGAATTTATCTTTAAAAATTACCAAGGCCTATAGAACATCTTCAACTGTTACTTTGCACGTAATTGCCGGAATTTCTCCCATTCGTCTTACGTTAAGATTTTATTTTCTTAAATATAAAGTCTTGAAGCATCATAATTTCAATTTTTTTAATCTGGTTAATAATATCAATTCGACTCTAATACTTATTCAATGAACTGTTTGTCCGAAAAACAAATCCTTTTTTTAACAAATTTTCGGGGCCCTCCGAGTGGGAAATTTAAACTAATGGATTGGTTCCGAAACTGGATACGCCGCACGTGTCTTCCACTGGGTTGTCCTAAATAGGGTGTACATGTTTAAACTGAATTCTTATTATTGTGTTTTCCAGGCTAAGATTTAGGCAATTGGGTTTGCTGTTTTGTGGGCCGTCTTTCATAACTTCAAAGCTTATGTTTACTCCGAAAGTTTATCTTTAATATTGCTACTGCAGAATACCAGAAATAAAATCAACCTTTATTAATATTATTAAAGAAAATTTAGCAATCTATTCTGATTTTTACAACCTATAATGGGTTTGAGCCCAGGTAGGAGACTCTTGTAAAGAAATAGCAGATTCATTTGCAGAACTCGCTGTCACCGATGGGGAGGAAATAAATGCCCTTGCTCCTGGGTCACACATAGTAAAGATTTTAAGAAATAAGCTTCTTTCTAATTGAGAGTTCTGGTGGTCACTTTGAATGCCAATGTTTAGGTTCAATCTTATATTCCAGGACCAAATTTGGATTTTTAATCCAATTGAAGTTTTATTATTCTCTTCTTGTCTGATCATAGTCTTTTCGTATTTTATTTAAATCGTTTCCATTTGAAAAATATTAATTTATGTTCCTGTGGCTCTGTTGGAGATGCTGAACACTACGTGTTCTCTTGCCCTTTTACGAAAAGTTTACTTTTAAAATATAATATTGTTGAAGCAAAACCTATTTTGTTGAAGTACATGTGTGAAAATCCTAATTTGTTGAAATCCTGTATTCTTACGGCTCGTACAATTTCCCGCCAAATTTCATAAATGTTTCAATATTTGGTTACATTTCTAAATTTTCAATTTTCCATGTTGTGTGCTTTTAATTGTATGCCTTTTATGCATGGTATGTATTTTTGTCTAGTGCTTCATTTCTGAATTTCTAATTAAATTTTCTTTTTTGCGTGCTTGTGTGTATTACTTGAACCATAGCTGTCGCTGGTAGTATGTTTGCTGACGTGTATCATCACATTAGCATCCGGTATTACCAGAAAACCACATAGATTGATATACATTTCAAAAAAAGAAGAAAAAAGAAAGGAAAGACAAAAAAATGAAGAGAGTGGAGAAATTGGAAGTAATAAGGCTATGACGACAAAAATGAACGTCGTTAGAACTATGACGTCTCAGTAAGCAAATTGAGTGATTAAGTTTTCTTTGGATTTTTGGGACTATGTTTTATCTTTTGTTTTTTGCCCCAACATATACTGTTGTTCTGTAACCCTATTGTTGTAAGAAATCTTAAAAAAATTCCTTTTGACAATAAATATTGAGTGCGGGGGTTATTATCTAACGGAGCACCAGTTAGTCGCCTTAAGCTCTTTGGGTGAGCTCGGTCCCCTTTGGCATTCTACTAATATAGCAGTTGTGTTACTAACATAACTGCTATATTAGCAGTTGATGAAACACTCACAATCACAACCAGAGCAAAATATTCGCAATAGCAAGATTCGGAACAAATCACTACAAAAGTATAAACATTCATTGATAAGAGCCTATAGCAATTTTAGAAATTGCTTGGTTATACAATCGACACAAGAGTATATGTCCAACCATTCTACCGCATTCAAACTTTATATTGCTCCATACGTTTCTTTATTCCTAAAGGAAATTCTCCACAGCCCTGAGGGATTTTATTTCCATCTGATGTCCTACATGCCTTTAAAACTATCTAAAGTATACTCTTCATCATCCATAGGCAAGACAATAAAAACAGGAACATTTTCTTGAATTCTTGAAATAAATAAGTTGCCTCATAGCAAATAGACCAAAAAAAACGCCGAGTGTTAGGGGGAGCGGGTGATTTAAAAACATTATGCGTGACCAAACATTCCTTTAACATTTGAACAGCATTTAAGGTTCTAGATTTGCCAAAAACGTTTTGATAGATATTTCTATTTCAGTACGAAAGTCTTCAAGATGATATGTCAGAAAATTCAGGAAAAGTTTCAAAGCAACGAAAAAATTTTACAATTGAGTTTAGATTAATGCATTCACAAAGAGATGGTCAATATTTTAATAATATCTATAATTAAGCTAAATTATTAAAAGTATTTTATATTATTTCTAAAAACAATTTTTATCCCAATAAGTACAAAATTGAATGATTGATAAACTTATATCAGGAACGAGAAATTTTAATTATAATTTTGTTCAAATAATTATCTGCATTTTATGAGTGATGGATTTTATAATCATCTTGATACTTGCTAGTTATATATCTTTGGTTCTAATGCTTTAACAGACGGGATGTAATGTTTAACCTTCTCACATTTGCAAGTAAAAGGTTTGTTTGATTATTAAGTGCAGCTTGCTATACAAGTTCTGAATTAGTATATAAAGCATTTTTACAATCTTTGAACCGTAGGTTAGTGTCATATTTTATGAGTATGAGTTAATATTGAAAAAATGTAACAATTTTTCGTTCCTCCTCTCACTTTACATTCTACTTTATATCTTGAAAAATATTAATGGCAAGTATCGCAGTATATTCTTAAGGCATCATTCAAGAGTTAATAAGCTAAAATTTTAAAGCTACAAATATTTGACGGTTTTATTGCAAAATTTGTGATTATTGACTTCTCTGGGGAAACTCATTCGCAGAAGTGGCTGTGCGAAATGAAGTTAACAATAATTACTCCAATTATTAGGAATGGTATATTTTTAAGAGTGTAGTTATTATGTGGGTAAATATTTCCCAGTTTTCATCAGTTATTATAGAAATGATATCAAGTTTTCTCTTGTAAGGGATGTTTCCCACACATCCTCGATACATTCTTATGCTCTCTGCTAACTTTAAAATCGTCATAATTGCCACTAATCATAAATACAGCATTGAAAATTATGACACCGTTTTGAATTGTCTTCAATTTAATAGTTAAATAACTGCATGTAATTCACTTATTACTAAAACACTTGTAGTTTTTGACACTCTGGGTTAGTTCCACTCAAATTTGGTCTTTTATTGTTGAAAATTTTTACTAAACAAAAGATAATTTATTATTTTATCATAACTATAATAAACATCTGTAATGTACAATGTTATGCTCCAGAATATGATGCTATAACTATCCAAGTATTTTATGCTTATTTTTTTAAAAAAAATTCTTCATACATTCATTTTTATTGCCTTCAGAAATGTAGTACCACATTAAAATTCTGTTGCATGGTCCTTTACTCAAATTATTTTATTCGTTCAGAATTCCACAATGATCATTTTTATCAAGACAGAAGAGAACTGTTCCCACATTTAGCCTTACCATAACTTATATCACTTTATTTCCTACTGGTCTTTTCATTTTATTTTTAACTAAGTACGTGCTACACTCTTCTAGCTATTGTGAAAAAAATGCTTGGAGAAAAACTTCTCCCATTACTTCTCCAATAATTTATTTGTCAGACTATATGTAACAGTTTTGTGAACCAAAGAGAGAAGATAATCCATTATTCTATATGTAGTTGAACTAAATAGAATTAATACCTGGATTTATTACAGTCACACTTTCATAAAGAATTTATACTAGCGTGCTCCGGGAAATGAAAAAGAATAGAAGATAAAATATTAATGTAATACATTTTTTGATATCTTACATTCACCTCACACACGTTTTTTTACATATCAAATAAATTTTGAAACCATGCAGGGCTGCATTAAATTCATTGCTAACCTAAAGGCTTTACACCTTCGTAAATCCTACACTAAATGACCAAATTACGCAAATAATATACTTGTACCTTCAGCGTGAAGAGTTAAACAGTCCATAATTTTCACGGAAATCAATCATCAACCAATGTAGCCCTTACAATATACCCAAACAGTATTCGGAATAATTAATAAATTTTCACTATTTTGTTCATTTACAGCTCATTATTAATCGTATATTTATACCATTGATTTAATATTAATGATCTATTTCAAGAAATTCGTGAACCTACCAGCAACAAGCTTCATTGATTGAGTGATAGTTACATTTATGACGCAATATCTGTTTCAATGGTATTAATTAGTTTAAAAATTCCAAATAGTGTAAGAAGCTATTGAAAATAAAAGACAGATAGATACTATTTATATATAATTGTACATTAAAATGAAAAAAAAAGTATTGAAAGCATACGATTACTTCACTACTATATAATAAACTACATTTGCATAGCGTTATAATGGAATTGATTTAATTACTAGGTATTTACGAGTAAGGTTACACAGTACGTAAAACTAGTCAAATTCAAGAAAACATATTTTGACTAATAAATTAAACTCAATTTAGGAGTCACATTAATTATAAGAATTTAACTTTCATAGTGATAAAAGAAAATTGAACATGGATTTTTAATCATTTTGAAATTGATTTAAGTTTTTTACAACTGAAATATAATTATATATATTGTATTAAAATTGCTCTACAAAATTAAAAAAAAAATGCTGCCTTTTAAATTCAATTGAAAACCCATGTGTCGAACTCTTCACGTTTGAGTTTGAGTCAAATAATGTTTTATTAAAATGTCTAAATTGTTAATCGTAATAATACATGAAATGATGGGGAAAATGGTGAAAAAGGTGAGCAACTCAAAAGTTAAAAGAAATCAACTAGTTATGTTAAAATATTTGGTTATTTGAGTATCGAGTCTTCTTGCAATGGAACAGCCCGTCTTGGAAAATTCAGTTCCGAATGGAACTCGATACATAAGTAATAAACTTATTGGATGCTTAGTCAATTCAAATAAAAAAAATCTTACAGCGTTTCAAACAGAGTTTATGTAATAGAAAACTCCGATTCTTGAACAGTGTACGTACATTCAAAGAAGAAGAGTACGTGCTTTATTAACCTGTTGGTTAGTTCTCACTTTTGTGAATGGTTGTTTTTTAAAAAAAAATTTGATTAAATCATAAATAATTTCATTTAATTTATAAAACAACTGTTTGGGCATAAAATCTGAGTTAAAATAATTAATTTTACACATTTAAATAATTTAAAATGCATTTTGACGGTAGAAAATTGAATTTTAATTACTGGTGTAGTTAAAATATTTTAATCGTACAAAATTTTCGTATTAATTTAACAGAATTGGTTTTAACTTGGAAACAGTAGAGAGCAACTGTTGGTCAATTGTACATAGGAAGACTTTCCAGATTTGACTCGAACAAATAGCATATAACAAGTGTGACCAACTTAACATGTTTGAAAGAATAGTTTATTCAATACTTCCAGATGGAAATTGTAAAATTTCTCCATATAACACATCAGTTTTCCCAAAAATGACACATTTTAAATTTTTATTCAATAAATTATTTTTGATCGCGTGATTATTGCTTTAGAAACGATCAAAGTAACCGGTATTATAGGGTTTACAAAAATGTTTTCATTCCTTCAACCCAAAAGTGGCCCTTTTTTATTAATTTTTCCTTCAATAAAGCTTGTTCGATCACGTTATTACGGATACGCTTTGTGAAGGACCAATGAAAATAAAGCTATAGAAGGATAAATATTCTGATTTTCCCTCCGAAATTTCTTAATAACTATTTTTCATCCCTAATCTGAAATCTAAATTAAAAATTTACGTCGGTCCGTTTTAACTTGTAGGCATTTAACTGAGCTTCTGCCCTGACGAGTTATCAAACAAACGTTAGACATTGAACTGCTAAGACGGACAACATTCGTAAAGCTTTCGCAAAAAAAATTAAAGCATTAAAGAATTTCTTTACATAATTTTTTGATAGCAACAATGTAGCTTTTTTAATGTTTCTGAGTATCATTAGCCTACGAAACCCGCACGAGGCTCGTGAGCCACGCTATGCCCCCACCCCACCCCTTGTATATAAATTGGGCATGAAACTTTGAAAAGATTTTCACGGAATTTGTTAGTTAGTGCGACTTCATACTTGTATAGGTGAACATCCTTTATATAACCTATAGACTCCGTTTCGGAACTGAAAATAAAATTATAACGTAAAATAATCTTGTTAAATGGAAATTAAATTTTTACATCTTTTGATTTCTAACATTTGTATTTTTGAAGAGAATTTTTCAACAATGCAGGTTCCATATAGAATAAAAAAATCATTTCTTCCACATACCCCAAAGAAAAATCAACAAACTGTACCTTCATTTGAAGTAAATTCGCAAGTATATTATAAACTTAGAAATTGTATGAACAATCTGCCATTCAATTTGCGCTATAATTCAATTAATTGGGATTAAAAACAAATTTTATCTCAACACATTTAATATTATGCATTTTAATTTCAAAATGTCTCAGGTTTGATCCTTTTCTCAGGTTATACATTCTTTTAACCTGTTGACTAACAAATGCGTTTACACTTATTCAAAATTCTCATCAAGATCGAAATTAAAAGCTCTAGCCTTAATTGTAAGTAATGTCGAAATGAGTGTACATGATTACTGAAATTTTACGCAATATTAAATTAAGGCAAGTAACAAAATAAGCATCAAAAAGGCAAACAGTCTCATCAAAATTAAGAAATAGCTTTAATTCTAGCGAAATATTACAAGAACCCTGATAGACTTCTATTCAAATAAGATAATTAAAAATTCAGATAAACCTATCAGACCATTATTGAGAAATCTAAATTGTATAGCATCAATGGTATTTTACCGAGACAATCGGAATGAAAGAATCGAAACTTAATTTCACTAAATTTGATCTTAAAAGTCTATGGAAATTATCTCATCTTTGGCGGCATTACACAACATTTCGGAGATAAAACCAAAACTAATATTCTTGATATTTTCAATCTAAATTGGTCTTCAAGCAAACTGCTTATTTTCTGGAAATCATCCAGTTTTTTATCAACATCCCTCCTTAAATTTAATGAAGATTTCTTAAAATTCGATAGTTTAAACCAATTTCACTTACTTGTTCTCTCTGCACACTAATGGAGTGCATCATATATATTTCTACGATGTGGGAGTGGTATCTAAGGAGTGGTTAATACACTTCCATACATATCCTTTAAGGCTCATCTAGGAAACAATGTATAGCACTCATGAATGAACAGAAGAAAAACAGTTTCTATTTATTCTAATCAATACCAGATGGGTGTACCTTATACTGGATGGTGGAGATACTTTGTAACCTCTTACAGGATTTCGACAAAATTGGGAGCCAAAATCTTATTAGCGTTGTCTATAATACTATTATTAGTGGCTATGCAGTCTTATGGCTAAATTCTCTCTTATTTACATAAAAACTAAGAAATTATACCGCAAAGCTCTCCGTACTTAGTTACTTTTCTCTTTATGGTTTACAAACACCATTCATCACTAAATACAATCAGACTGGTATTTCTCAAAGAGTTTCACGCATTTCTAACTACAGACTACAGTTCAACTTCATTAACTAGCAAAAATTGCTTGACATATTTAAACAATAAAAATAACTCCAGAAATTTTGTCATCTCCTCTATATTTATTTCCCTCCATTTCTAATAAAGGCAAATATAATAAAATAATACGAAAATGTCATATAATTTCCACATTAACGAACTGAAATAGTGCCTGTTTTACGTTTGCTCCTCGTGTATCTAGTAATTTCCTAAGTTTTAACTGCATTTCGTATAAACCAACAATTTTCAAGCATTTCTTGAAGGCTTCAAAATTAGTGAAATACAAATCACACCTAGAAATAAAGTTTTATCAGGAACAAAAGACCTATATACATATTGAGAAAATAGTATGATTTGTTCCTTCTATAAAATAATGTTCACGCTGCATCTTATTAACTTTTAAAAATATCAAGTAACTATTTTTAAATTGAAAAACCGCAATCTATTGAAGTAAAAATAGTAATCATTCTATTTTTAGCAGCATTTTTCCTGTTACCAAAATATTTATTCTCCTTTAATGATATAGTAATTTCTGGTTGTTTAGCAAAGAAGAGAATCAAATTGAAAATTGTAACAATACGATAGAATGAATCATTTATTAACATATGATTTACATAAAAACCTCCGAGGTTGACACTTAAGTATTCAGTATCGAAAAACTTATAAGATTCTTACTCGAAAATTTAAAAATTATGCTACTACATTTCAAAAAAATAATTATACATTTCACTTTCTTTTTATAATTTATAATTTACGTTATTTTACCACAAATATCTTTATAGACACAATATAAACCTTTACGTTTTTAATCAGAAACTCTTACCAAGCAGAAATAAAATATTTTTTCTTGTGTTATTCTGCATACATATTTAAAAGGGGTCTTCTAAATTGGAACACTTATTCTCAGATATTCACTTCACCATTCAACTTGAAATAAACTCGATTTCACCAAGGATGTTTACGATTTATAATCCATCGAAATTTACTTGAAATATTTTGAAACTTAGACAGTTAAATGAAGTGTGTGATGAATTAATTTGTTTATCTTTAACATTTAAGTTTAAAGTCGGTAAAAGTTTATGTTCGACCCTGATGTAGAGTTCATTTCAATGTATACAAATATATTATTTGAGCCAAAATATTCTTAAGATTTTAAGAGAGAAAATACATTTATTTAATTAAACGAAGAACTTTTCAAACTGCGTTATTCATAATATTTTATTCAAAATTAATAAGAAATGCTAATATGTCCACACATATTAATTAAACCTGATATTCAGCTTAAGACAACCAGTGATTTTCCTGGATATATATATAAAAACTTGTGACATTTTTTTTTACTTTTAAAAATACATTTTCGAATAGAATATAAAAAACTAAATTATGAGGAAATAGAACTGCAGAAGAAAGTCGTGAAGTTAATATCTTATTTCACTATCTCAAAACTTTTTATTTCTTTTGTGTGTATTGGATAAAATTAATTATATTTATTCTTCCATGATAATTACTTTTATGATTTAACGGATGATACTCCTTGTATGTGATTATCTCTCTTTCTATTTCATTTAAATATGTATATTGGAAAGAAAATCAGAATGAACGTTTCTATAAACATATATATTAGAACGCATTTAATGTTTGAGACAAAATTACGTAAAATGTATTAATGAATTATTTTCTTTTACGAATCTGCTTAAGGATTTTGTTGAGATTTGTTTTGTTCAATAAGTTATATTTTCTTTATCCTGCTTAAGTGAGATAAGGGAATTCCAATATCCAGCTGTTACATCTTCAGAAAGTCTGTTCAAAAAACCTTTATGATGCAACTTAATCTTACAGTGCTTATGACAATGGAATAAATAATGCCTCTAATGCTGGAAATCTAATAACGTGATTTTTGCTATCCAGTTCGTACTCAGACCAAAAGAACTTTTATGACATTTATGCAACAAATGAAATATTGATTGATGAAAGATTACAAAGAAGCTTTAGTATTATTTTCTCTCTTTACAAAATGCCATTTAATAAGCCTGTTCTCCAATTTTTTTCTGCGTTGAAACGCTGGATGCAAATAATGCAGAGAGAAACGGAGGTTTGAAATAAAGCAATGAATAAAAAATCACTCTTTAATTGATATAAAATAATCAAAGGCAAATTCTTAAAAATTTACAAAAGTGAAACTTTACATTGATAGACAGTTTTTAGGTGTGTGTTTTTTCAAAAGTAAATAGAACAAATGATGACTGTTCTATACAATACGTTGCAACAAAACAGATTTGGCCGCCAAAAGGACACTGCAATGGAAATTTCATTGATTCACTCATTCACTTATTAAATCAAGCATTCACTCTCTGGCTTTCGTGCGGATTCACTTCACTCACGCTCTCACTCATTTACTCACTCATGTATACACAGATACGCTCTCTCACTCGTTTACGCAAGAATTCATTCACGCACTCTTTCAAGCGCTCTCTCACTTATTCATGCACTCAAATACGACTCACTCCCTGATGCTCTCACTTATTCGCGTACTCACTCAAATACAGGAAAAAGTAAATCATATTTCATACAACAAATAAAAACGAGTAAAAATTGGGGATAAGGTGCTAAAAAGGCTGTATTAAGTTTTGGACTGCGATCAGTGATTACACATGTATTTCGGATCAAAGTACTCCAATGAATCATTACTTAATGATTATAGAAGATAATTACCAAAAATTAAGAATATACAAAATCTAAAAACGGATATAGAAATTATAGTAATACCAAAAAAAGAATAAAAAATAATCAATGAAGATAATTATCTAATTAATTTAAAAACCAAAAAAAAATGTAAAAACATATAGAAAAAAAAAACAATAATTTTACTTAAAAAAACGCATAACACACAAACAAATCATTTGTCGATAAACTTACTTTTCCAACTCTAATAGAAATAAAGTTAATGCCAGTAATCTCATCTACATTCAAAAGTTAGAATTCTGAATTTTTTCAAGAGAAAATGAATTTTAAATATTTAATTATTAATTTTATATTAAAAATATTTTATAAGCAATTAACAAAAATATTTTTTTAAAATATTTTGCGAAATATTTCAAAAATTGTTAGCATGAATAATTTATTCTAGTTTAATACTTTTATATATTGAATTGGTTTGCAGAAAGTTTTTGAAAATTCAGCTTAAAGACAAATTTTATGATACATAATTACTTTTTCAAACTTATCTAATGAAATTATAATTTTTTTTATTGCATAGGATATGATTAGATAAAATATTTCAACAAATTGACCGTGATATATATACCGTGAACAAAACTACCGAGTAAAAAAAAAGAGTTGGGTGTACTTCAACAGATTATCTTCCTTTTTTATACTTTTTATGTCTTAAGAAAATCCTATCATTATATTTCAGATTTATTTTGTTTACAATAATGAATTTTTATTATCGTGTTTTTAACTAGATCTGACTTTATTATTAACAGTATTTGTATCGTAATTCTGTTAATCTTAATCTAATAGTTTTTTCCTGATAGTTTATTATCTCTTTGAAAAGGAAATTTATAATTATACCATTTCTAGCATGTTAGAAAATTCAAATTATTATTTATAATGGATTATTAGTAAGAGAAAATATGACAATGGCGATATAACTGTTCGTTACTTACTCTGACATAATGTAACTTGAATTAAAATACTATTCGTCTCTTAGTAATAATTATAAATAACATAATTTAAACTTCATAATATCAATTTTACACATTAATTTAGTATAAATTTAAAATTACTCTTCATATTACATAGTTGACGAGAAAAACAAAAACAGATGGTTTTCTGTCGGTTCTAAATCTTGAAGAAAAATGTTTAGTAGTTATGAAATCTAAATGTTAAAAAAAATGTTAAATACGAAAAATATTAATATTTAAATAGTTCATTATTTTCTTTGACATATATAATATTAAAAATGTATTTAAATTGTTTGATAAATTTTTTTAAATAACTTACAATGTTCATCCTTATTTAAAATTTGCATAAAATTTAAATATTTTTTGATTTAAAACCTTTAAAAAATTTGGCTTTCATTACAAATGCAATATCTGTATACATCTTAAATATTTCTGTTTAAATCTTTTGTACTTGGTTTATATTTTGTATTCCATTTCAGTCTGTTGCAAATAGATTAAAAATACCATCATTAAGCTTCATTAGGTTGCACCTATTTCCCAGGTGAAAAATTATAAATATTATATTTGTACATGACGTGGAATTTCCTGAAAAATAATACCGCAATTATTTCGCTGTGGAACTCAGCCAATTTAAAATCACATTTTGAAGACTGAACCCAATTGCTTTACACTAATTCTGTTATTAATACGGTACGAAATTTTGTTTCAGAATGCTGTGAATATGCCTATCAGCATTTTCAACACGTAATATAATACCAGTTTAAGTAATCATTTCATTTGTTGATTATTCAAATTAACCATCCAACGTCTAAGGTTACCATTTTGAGGTCCAGAAATCGTTGCTGGCAGACGCATATAATGGGTTTCCTTCAGCAAACGGAAACATTAAATAAATATATTTGGTGTCACGCCTATAGTCTGGCACCACCCGATATCTCTAACAGAATGTGCTGAGAATCGAAAACTACCTAACTACAGTCCTCATTGCACATACAAGAAGCATAGATAGTTTTATATAAGGAATAATTCCAAAAATGACGGTTGAGCTAACCGATATTTTTGGATTTCAATTATAACACTTAAGCACATAAAAAATCATTATCTTTTGAACGATTCATAACAAATAGTACAATATCCTGAAATTCTTGCCTATATTATTGCTCGTGCACGTTTCGTTAGTGAAAATGCACCGAAAGAGAGAAATATTACTCTAAACATGTTTCTCAATAAATATTGCAAAATATTTCTATCAAAAGTTCAAGTATTGTTTGGATATTTGAATATTCTGGCATATATCATAAAATGGTCATAGGGTGCATAAAGAAACAAAGCAAAAAAAATTAATATTATCACAGGCTGTTATAAAATATATGAAAACAAATGAAATTAATTGAAACATAAAGAATTGTGAATAAAGAAATGAAGATATTATTTGTTATACGTATTGAAATCAATTACCAAAATCAGCAATTTCAGAAATGCCATCATTCAATAATTGAAATGAAATTATTCGTGTCACACATATTCATTGAAATGTAAAATTTTATCGGTGGGAGCAATACGGTTACAAACAATAATCCTTAATATAAGATTAAAAAATAAAATAACGAATTTTACAAGCAAAATACTTTGTTATTGTCTAGATATTTTTTTCTAAAACGTATGCTTGAATATACCAGGTCTCTAATCAATAGAAACTAAAAGATACATGTTCCAATGACTCTAATCTTATAAATGTTTAATTATTATTAAATTACATATACTGTTTTAATACTTAAATGATAATAGCAAAATTGATTAATAAGTAAAGTGTGAAAATATTAATTATCTTGAACTAAAATTTGAAATACATGAAAGTCTTAAATATTGAAAACTAAATTCAGACCAATTCTTTAAATAATAACCAAAAAAAAAAAAAAAAAAAACATTTGGTTGATAATATAAATAATGATAAGTTAATTTCTGAAAAAATATAGTCACAAATGTTAATTATTAGAAAACAGAATAAGGATATTAAACCTCATGCATCATAATCGTTTGACGAATTCTGAATATTTCTTGAAAACTATTCTATAAAAGGTAAATAATCTTAATGTTTTTAAATCCAAGATTGGAATTATTTTTACATTCTTCATACAGCGATTGCTTCTTGAGAAAAAATCTAATAACAAATATTGATAATTATATTTATTCGTGTAGATAATTATTATAAAACATACAGAAAATGTAGTTTTCCAAATAAACACAATTTTTCTCTCACTCAATTCACATAACAATGGACGAAATCTGAAAATAAATCTTAGTTACATAAAAGCAATGAATTTTTGTAATTGAATTTAATTTGCTAAAACGATGCTCTCCTATTCTTTCGTTATTTGAATCTTCATAACTATTAAACGCGTGAAAAAAGAAAGAAAATTATAATCGTATTATAATCTAAGCACATTTAGTGCTATTCCAGAAGACTGACAAAATGAATAAGAATTTCGAAAACAGATGTTAATCACCATTACTGAGTTCAAAAATAACATCATGTAAAACAATGAACAAAGTTTCTTACCTGAAATTCTTTTCTTAGAAGATTTTCATTCCACTGTTTACCTAGCCTTGTAGGCTTAGGGACAATAGAAATCAACTCGGGATTCACGTAGCCGGAAAACTCATTATCTCGAAGCAAAAGCTGGGCTTGCATCAATACGCTCCGTTATCTATCGTTCTCATTCGCTAAACGGACATTTGTTACTTTATCAAACAATGAATCTCGATCGAGCCTAGTTAGATCCATTTGGATTACTTTAACTCCAAGAGTTAGAGACTTTGATCCACCTTAACTATTTGTTAGCATTGTTTCACAATCTGTCCACTGTAATAAATTTGTGGTATCAAGCAACCCACTCGTATTTCGAAGATTAACTGATATTCGAATATTTTCAAATTTAATGCAATACTTGGCTTAAGAAAATATTATGGAAGAGAAACATACTTAATGAAACATTAATTTCGTATTTCTGAAATATTTCGCAATTCACGCGCATTTACTTAAATCAATCTTCGCACTTCTACCAAGGAATTGTAGCCCTAGGATACAGAATTTTTGCTATCTAAATATTGTCAAGATTTAAATTAACCGCAATTCACTTCTCATTATACTAACTTTTTCTTGCATATATAAATCAATATTTTCGTACATAACTGATAGTTAAAACAATATTATTACATGCATTATAAAATGATAATCAATTTTATACTTACATCATGTAGAATTTAAAGATCAGCTCACACCAAATTTTAATTCAATTTCTTTATTTGGCACCTTGCAACAATTTTATATAACCAAAAGTTAAATTCAATTTTACACATATTTTATAATATGCATATGTTTTCCCGAAAATTACTACAGTTAGCATAATCATTAAAACGAAGAATTCTATTAAAATAATTTTTTTTTCATTTGATTTTTCGTATTTTGTGGTTCAGAAAAATTATTCTAAAATAAACTTACAAGAATGATTGCTGCAAAAATTCGATTGAAGAACTATCCACCTATTCCGAAGGTGAACACATCTTTCTGTTTTTAATGGTCTTTGGTTCTGCACTTGAGTGATCTTGATTTCCTGAACTATATATATAATTACGTCGCTTTAAGACTATATTTAAAAAAGTATAAATTGCTCTTTTTCGTATTTCATATTTTACATAAAAACTTATAAAGGAACGCAAAATATAATATGTTTAATGTTGTAATGAAAAAAATATTTTAGTAATGGCAAAATTAAAAAAAAAAATGAAAAAAAACTTGTAAGAACAAAATACTAAATTACTATATTGACGTCTAATTCGGCTTCTCCTCTTATATCGATTGACGAAAGAAACTGTTTTATTCTGATTTCAAAGTAAATTAGCAGCTACAGGGGCTATTGTTTCAATCAACAATAAATTGATCTCACCAATTATTTTTCGTGAAAAACACATAGAATTTTTATTTTCATTTTACGACAGCAATAATTTCATTCAGCTTAAAATATATTCAATTTAATAATTTATCATTTGCTCTAATTTTAATATCTGAAAAAATATTAATGTAAACTTCAAAATTTTATCTTTTGTTTAAATGCTAATATTTAATTGAAAAATTTATTAATTATTTTTTTTAGAAATTAGTATATTTGATGTCTAAATTTGTTCTTAAGAAAATTTTGCACAGAACAATTTTTGTTATTGTTGCAGTTTGTTTTGATTGTAATATCTAATTTATTTAATTTAATTTAAATCGTCGAATCGTTTACTTTGATTCATTTTGTAGTTAAAATGGGTTTTGTTCATTAATGGTGTTTCAAAACACGAAATATTTTAAATATTACAAAATAAAAAAAAAAAATCCGTACATTAGGTTAATATATTAACTAACATATTTCTTATGGATTAATTAAGAAGTTATTTATTAATTTTAAAATAATTCTCCTTACGTATGTGTCGGTTTTTTTTTCTTGTCGTATGTTATTTTTCCATTATAATCCTTTACAATTTCGTTAAGTTCTACTAAACGTTTTCTGAGTTCCGAGCATTTAAGAAATTATAAGTTACGGAGTCATAAATAATAACCCAATGATTAATAAATATGTAATAAACTGTCTCAGATATGTGATGATATAAGAATTTGGTTCTCATCATTTTTCTTAAATAGTCAAATAAATTGGTAATCATTTTCCGATTCTAAGTGATATTTTTTAAGTAAAAAACTGTATCAGAACGAACGAATCAATTATTAAACACAATTACGACGGAAAAATTAAAGTTTACGCACTTTTTAAATTACTTGAATGCTTTATACCTTATAGCACATGCATATAACAATTCGTGCTATTACAAACAACATTTTAGTTTTGATTGATTGTTTTGTAAACTTCGGAATAAAAAGCAACATGAGGGTTATTGGTAATGTACCTCGTCACTTAGAAAATCAGTAAAGTGATAAGGACGACACCTGAGACGGAACCCTCCACTTCAAACTTCCACACCTCATCAATGAAAATGACTTTTAGTATTGGTAGATTTAACGTACATTAACCCAACTACATCCGAAAAAACCTCCTTTGAATCATGGGCTTGAGTCGTTTTTTTGTGAAATAAGGACCATGATTCGAAGGAGAGAATTTCCACCACGAACTCGAAACCATTATCACTTGGTTATCGTGACCACACAACAGTTTAGGAAATATTTATGAAATTTAAATTATAATCTAAAATCTTTGATGTAAAGTAGCCATATAATTGTATATAATTTTAAATTATCGATCCCCTTATCACAAGTTGTTATAACACATGTTATGACTGATAATTTTTTCAAAATTTTGAATAAATATCATAGAGTTTTTTTTAAGAAAAACTTATTCAGTAAATATAAAATTAGATCTTCAGAGAGTAAAAATAAAACTTCAACAAATGAAAATACATTAAAAATTATAAAAATATTTTAAAAAGTATTTTCTTAAGATTGTACAGTGGGAGAAACGAGACCATAAAATATAAGCTGAAATAAAATAAAATGTTCAAAATTAAAATTTGAAGACAGAAAACTTTTTATATGATAAGTCAATATACAACAAAATGTCTTCGTCTTCTTACATGGCTAAAATAAATTCCAAACTCAGAAGTTCAATAGGAATTACAAATACATTTATTTATGTAAACAAAACCGCTTTTATTCCGTTTACATTTTTTTTCCAGAGACAGAAAGAAAGTGAGAAATTAGATTATTGTATAATATTTTTATAATCGAGTATATTAAGAACTTTACATAAGAATGATCAAAACTCGTGTTATCAAGATAAGATGGTTCCTATTTATAACTATAGTTGGTACGAATGCGGCAAAACTGTGAGTATTAAATAATATTTGTACATTCAAAGCTGACTTACAATAAATGAATATATTTTAAGAAAACCAATCATTGAAAAAGTGTTATTCCTCGTGCGAAAGAGTGGCTATGTAACTCAAATAGGTGTAAGAATAAATTATGCATAACTTAAAGAACAATGGGAAGCTTTTATTGAATCTCATAAAAGATATTTATCCGAAAAATATTAAAATGTACTTCTGTTTAATTTTTGATAGACCTGGTTCTAACTTAATTAACATTTAAATTTCATTCTTTTGACTTTACTTTTGATTTTAATAATGCATTAAGTTATTTTATTATCTGCATTTTTGTTTAGTAATACTAGAAACACTAGAAAGATAGCTGTCGTCCTTTTGACGATTTCGCAGCTACGTTTAAAACTTTGTTCCTAAACTTCTGAAATCTTATAACTTTTATTAATTTTACGTGAAATATGCACACGTTTATACAAAATTTTATTCTGTAGTAACGAGGAAGAAAAAAATTTGATGTATAACTAAAATAATGGGAAGCCCTCATTTTGATGGCAGTATGGAAATATTAGTTAAAATCGACAATGCAAATCACAAAAATATAGTAAAAATAAACAAAATGTAATAAAATACAAATATTTGGTTAGATAAAAAATTATTATTTGAACTAAAAGAACCCTTATCTCATAGTCTTACTCCTATACTTTCCTCCCCTCCCCTCATCCAAACGACAAGTGAGATTTTTTCTTGTGAAATGCTACGCTGACGTTTTCTAGTGAAACATCTGTTTGTTCAGTCACGTGACAAGAGCTCTAAAGAGAGATATGTGATAACAAATAAATAGTATTATTTGAATAGTATTCGATATGCAGTATAACATTACTCGTCGTAAAGATCTTAGTAATGATAAAATTGTTCAATTTCTGCGTGAATTAGATGGAAATGAATCAGATGAAGAAATACCTGAGGATGATGAAAAAAATTTTCCACAGAAAATAGAAACATCTGATACTGATTTTGAATTTGAAGACGAAGCACAAAAACGAATTTCGGTAACCAAAACTAAATCTACAAATCTACCTCTAAGAATGAACGAAAAAGAAGGTTTGAAAACAGTGTTACATTACTGAATGCTTCAGATGCGGGACCTACATAAAATAATGAAGTTGCACTAGACGGCATGACGTGGCCAAGGATACTTACTAATAGTAGACCAGAACGGTTTCAAAATCAAATTATACTATTGAGATCAGGTGGAGTGTCTTCCTATGCAAAGTCATGCATGGAGAGTCACGAAAAAACCAGAAGAATATCTAGTGCTCATCAGCTAATGGTAGATAACTCTAGAAGGAAAACAGTACTGGAATGTACTGAAATAGAAGCTCGAAGGGAACTCCAAAATTAAAACTGGTCGATATCAATATATGAGTTAAAGCCTTTTTAGCCTTTTTGTGAGCATATTGTGCAAAATGAATCTCTGTCAGTAATTTATGGAATAAAACTTGGGACATACTTTTTTCGTGATGATATGTCACGGGATAGGTTTATGGAAATATTGGGTTTTATTATATTTGATAAAAACTTTACAAGCTCTCCAATATTACAAAACGATAATTTGCTATAATATCCTATGTATGGTATCAATTCGTTGAAAACTCGATTTCTTGCAACCAACCTAAAGGAAATATAACAATTGTTGAGCAATTATTTCCGTCTAAGATTAGATTCCCATTTCAAGTAAGCATATAAATTTGGAAATAAATTTTGGACTGCAGGCAGCAGATGTGGAGTCAAAGTACACGCTAAGCGCATTTTCATATTTAGGGAAAGGTGATACCATACCTGAAAACGTATCACTTCCAGACTATGTCGTTTTACGTCTGATGGTACCATTCTTGGACAAAAGCAAGAACGTCACCACCGATAACTTTTTTACTTCTCTTACTCTTGTTGAGAAATTGAAGCAGATGTACAGAGCATCCCTTTTTTCTACATCGTGTTATAAATACAATGATTCCTCCTTGACTGTGTATCGATGTAAGAAGAACAAGAATTTTTTGGTTCTAAATATTCTACACCAAAATGTTAGAGTAACAGATAACGAAAAGAAAATGCCCCAAACTGTGGCCTTTAAAATTCTATAAAGTATGGTGAAGACATTCCTGATCAAATGGCATGTAATTATTCACTAAAAGCAGGAAGTCAAAGATGGCTAATGCACGATTCTTACAATATTTTGGAATTAACTTCAATAAACGCATGGATTGTGTACAAAGAAGCTACAGGAAGTATAATACTTTGAAAAGATTTTTTGCTTCAACTTTCAGAAGAACTTCGACAAAATCATGAAATAAGGAAAGCCACTTCTCGCACTATTTCTCAAATTTCTGGTCAGATATCGAACTCAAAAAATCGTACCCAATGCTATATTGGGCTATGTAACAAAAACAGGACTGAAATACATGTTTCAAATTTAAGTGATATGTGTGTGGTAAATGTAGTGTAGATGTAAAAAGTATGATTTGCGTTGAACGTAACAGATATTGTTTCACTTATTTAGCCATTAAGTAGAGGTAAAAAGGGTCTTTCTATCCCTTATATTATTAGTTAAACTATACCAAATATTATATTTCACATATCAAAGTGATTTTTATTTACTGTCATGCTTGAATTTTGAAAAAGAAATTTAATTTAGTAAGATTTTACTTTATTTGCTAGTAATTTCTTATTTAAAATAATGTGCTTTTTTTATTGACTTCAATATATATAAATTCTCAAGAATAAATTAAATAAATTATAAAAATACTATTTCTTGTTTTGAAATGTTTATATTTTCAGTAATTTGCATTTAAAAATGCATTTCATATTTTAACTTTTGATTTCATTTCTACCCGTCAATTTGACGGTCCTCCGTCTTTTTAGTAAAAGTATAATACCCATCTTTATAGTGTTAAAGACCATGATAAGGAGTAATTTCTCAACCTTTCAAATAATTTGATAGTACTGCTACTTTTTAAGAAAAGTTCTTACAGAATAATATAAGTTAACTGACAATTCTCTATATAACAACAATTGTCTGGAGCTAATGCAAGTAAGTGTATGTAGTTAAGTTAAAAAATCAGTACAATATAGATATTTTTTTTCGGCATTTTCGAAGCTTGTGACCAAATTGTTAAGCCTTTCCATTACACACTTCCACAGCTCGCTGGTGTGATTTCTTTCAGAAGCGCACCTACGATTATTATATTTTTCTTTACTTCATTCCCTTCAGAATTTCGGCTTTTCATTCCCCGATGAATTTTTCGATTTCGTGACGGATTTTTCTTATAAAAACAAGAATTCTATTATTACGAAGCGATGCAAGTTTATCTTGTGACTTACTTCGAGATATAAAATAGTTAGAAGATAACTAGAAGGATCATACATGTACTTTTGTACTACAGCATCATTTTAGGAAATGAAAATGTCTCGTATCTTAAATCTTTATTTTTACGATTATTTTATTCTTGCTACATCTCACCCTTAAAAATTGATTTCAAACTGATTTTTATGAACAGCAGTATTTTATTCACTTTTCAGAAGGTATGACTCTTAAAGCTCATGTCTCTTTTAACTCCAAACAAATTATGTTATTTTTAATTATGTATCTGTTATTGAGACTAAAATAAAAATACGTACAGATTAATACATATGATATCTAAAATTCTAAAATTTTGAATGGTATAAATCTTTATAAAAATAATTAATATAGCTTATCCTTATAAAATTTCTAGAAAGTATATCATAATAAAAAAACATCCTGTACATTATCTAATATTTTTTTAAAGTTTCTAAATAAACTGCTAGACAAATATTATAGATGGTATAATTTGCAAAAATGTTTTTCTTTTAAAATGATTTTCTCCAGCACCATCAGTATTGTTATTCGGTCGAATATTAAATTGTACATTGACAGAGAAAAAAAGAACTTTCTTACCCTTATTTGTGTAAAAAGAGCTTGTAACTTCCTTACCCTTTCATGCAGTTCTTCTAAATAAATTCAAATTCCCGAAAATATTCTCCCTTTTTCGATATTACATTTTTTTTTCATTTATTTGTAAATAAAATAACTTTATTTTTTTGTTGACTGTAATTAACTATAAAAAAAATATTTTCAATGTTGTGAAATTATTACATATGTATTTCGAAACTTTTAATACTAATACCGTTATTTTAAAGTAATTCGCATGTTTCTCATTTTGTTGATGAATATTTGCTTCATAGGTTCATATTATTCAAAAGACTACGAAACTCTAAAAAAGTTATATAATAACAGTAAAAATGTTTAAAAAGTAATCAATAGGTATTATAGTCCGTGAGGAAACGCAGCCGATCACTAAATTATACATCAATTATTATGACTACAGTGAGATTAAAATATAATAATTAATATAATAAAATAATTAATGTAATTGAAATATAATGATGTGTGACTCTCTCACTTCCTATTTTCTCTCCCACTTCCTATTTCCTTCCTGACTTCTCCCATTTCCTATTGAACAATCAAAATCCTCGAGTTCTCTAAATTTGTTTGTCATGTTCTAACAATGTATACGTTATTTTAAAAGAAATATTTAATCAAAATGAAATATAGTATTATATGTTTCCTGGGTCATGGACTGCAAAGTAATGATAAACTATTATTTGGTTGAAAATTGACTAAACTCCTTTCCACTGAAGACCATGACATGAAATACAGGTAACTTCTACAAGTAAATCAATATCTTTCACTTAAGGGGAATTTTTAATTTTTAAAGGTGTAGAAGCCATGTGTATACAGAGAAGGAAATACTATTATTCACTTCACAATTTTGCCAAAAGATAATAAAAACTAACCGGATGGACAATACATAACATTTTAAACAATGACTATTGCGAATGATATCGTAAGGTCACGTTCGAAGGAGGATACCTAAGTTAGCAACTCCCTTTTCTAACTGCACGGGTCGGTTTACTTTAATTTAAAACGTACAACTGGTTGATCTGATCTCTCAAAATGTACAGTAACCGTGGACTTGAGCGTAACTCAGTAGAAAGTTCGCCAATATAATTATTCAGCTACTGCGTTTCTCAACAGAAATGTAACCCTCACTTATTGCAACAATCACACATTTGAAAAAAATAACATTTTAACAAATTTTAGGTAACACAGGGGAGCACTTGACTTGCTCTAAAAATGACAACCAATATAAAGCTACAGATTGCCTTGTAATATAAATGATTAGATATTTACTAACACATATAATAAGGGCTTATGCATAGCGTTAAATCCTCAAAAAAGCTTTTGAACCTGGATTACTGGTATAAAAATTACAAAAAATTCATGAAGATTGAAGTTGTAACCCTTAAAACTGAATTATTATAGTATTTAAATAGTATGAAAGTTTTTAAACAGTCTCTTAATTCTAGTGAAGGGTCCGAGGACATGTTGAATAATACAAAATTTATTAAAGTATTTTTTTAAACTGGCGCTAAATCTCAGTCTACAGTTTCGCCACCAGTTTTATAGCATATGAGTGATAAACATCGATTATCTGCTGAAACATTACTAAAAGTAAATTAACACAATATTTACGGCCATTCATTCAAGAACTATAAGATTTTAATGTTTATTTATCATGATGGAACAAGCAATTGTAATAAAATTTCGCGCAAAACTTGATAAAAGTGCCTAGGAAACATACATAAAATGGGGAAACCAGTTTGAGGTGATTAGTTACTAAGTAGATCGAATGTTTTCCTGCGGCACAAGTACTTTTTGAGCCTAAGGTATAATTTAGAAAATGATAAACGTACTGGAAGAATCAAATTCATCTAGGACTTCCAAGATTATTGAATAAGTGCGTGATTTCTTGGCAAAAAAATCACTGATGGACGATTTTTTGACCATTAACGAAGAAACAATTCGAGCTACTTGGAATGAAAATCTGTTCAGTACCAACATATGTGCTAAATTTGTTCCTTACACTTTAACCGATGAACAAAAATTAATAAAAATATTATATGCTTTACATGACCTTAAATTTATAACAAAAGCTTTAATTTATATTTATTTCCAAAATTCAACAATGAAACATAATTTTATGCTAATTTCAAAAAAATAATGTTTGGAACTATTCAAAAGTTATGTATTTCCAAGATTAAAATAATCAGAATTTATCAAAAATATATATTCATATTTTAGAAAATTTTTATAAATTATTCAACAAAATATTTCTAAATGTACATATAATTTGTGTGCTTGTGTGTGCATTCATTATAAAATCGAATAAAATATATTAGGTAAGAAACAAAAAAATCCGAGAAAGAAATTGCAATTACACAAGGAAGTTTCAAAATTAAGTTTATATGTAAGAATGAAACAAAATCTGCAATGACTTATAATAAATTAGCTAGTATATATATATATATATATACCCAACTAATTTTTTACGCGGTAGTTACGTTCCTCAGATCAGGTAAAATCGTGTAAAATATATATGCGACATATAGTAAATATACAATTCACTTTTATTAGGAAAAAACCAATTAATCAAAATCTATCATCAGTAGATGCGTCAGATATATTTAGCACAAATGTCGGCTTTGATTCTCATGAAGAATTTCTTTCGTTATAAACGGCCTCTGTTAGTTTTTTTGTTCTTACAAAGTTTGTTATTAGCGACTGTTTTTATTTTTTTGGTTTCTTATTTTTCTTATATAATTCTTGATATAATGCTACACAAAACTTAAGATTACGTTCAAATTTTAAAGTACGTTCTGTATCAGGATCATAAGTAAGAAAATGTTCCATACTTGTGGAAAATTTTAAACTCTCGCGCTTTAAATCAGCTGTTAATAGCTCAGGTTCGTCTTCGACATTATCGCCTTCTTTATTATTATAAACTCTCATAAATTCGATCAAATCGACCTCATCCAAAAGAAATTCTAACGTCAATTCTTCGATTTTAGTCGCTTGCATGTTCTTAAAGCCTTCAGCAGAAATTGCATTTGATAATTATTATTTCAGAGCATATAGCTGATTTTTGTACAACGAAACTTCCACTTTTGATACTTGCAGGCAAAATTGTTTTGCAACAAGCAATTACGGTAGAATGGCGTAGCTGTTTTGATGGCAAAAGAAGTATGTGTAATAGAATCAATAATCGTAATATTTCTCCATGCTTCCACAACAATTAAATTTCTTTCTTCTACTGAATCTCAAATATATTTAAGCGTTTATTTTACGTAGTACATTTTAAATGCTGCTATAATATCCGGATCGAGTGGCGGAAACATAGAGGTGATATTAGGCAATAAAAACAGCAATAGAGTATTTTGAAAATTTTTGGGGGATTGGTGTTAGAACAAAACTTTCGTGCAATATATATAGGCAGATATATATATATATTACATGAAATGTGTGTTGGCACCAGCGCTTCCATATTGGTGAATATTCAGATTCGCCACGCGTCCCAGAGCGCCATTGGAAGTGGCATATGAGGAAGAAATGCAATCTTCACAGGGGCATAATTGGAAGTTTTTGATTGTTAGTAGTGCTGTTAGATCACCTCCATGTGAATGTCTGTTAATAAACTTGTGTAATATTTGGAATACACAAGTTGTTGCCATTGTTAGTTTAAAGCATATATATAGGCCCCACATGTTTCCTGGTCCATCGTGCCGGAATATTAGGGGAAAAAAATCGAACCAAATTATGGACATGTCTTCAATTGAAACGTTAAATCCAAAACAGGGCAACATATAACACAGTTAGCTAAAATATCGTCGAATTCTTTCTTGAATCGCAATGAATACGAACTTAAAGCTATATTCGATAGTTTGGCGGAAATTAAAAATAAATTCGCAGTTATCAAGCAAGTTTATTTCGAAATCAAAAGTGATGATGATTTTAATGAAGTCAAACCATTATTATCGAAAATCGATGAAGATATTCAGGAATTTCAAGTGAGTAGGAAGCTGCATCTTTATCAATTTAGAGAAACTAACAATTGTAAAATTGAAGAAAATTGTAATGCGAACGATGTAAAAAATGTTCGATTACCTGAAATTTCATTACCTCAATTTGATGGGCTGTATAATAATTGGAATAATTTTAAAATTCAATTTTAGAATTTAATTCAAAATAATCCAAAATTATCGGATTTTCAAAAGCTCTATTACTTAAATGCTCTTTTAAAGGTTTTTCAAGGTAAGTGCAGTCACCAAATGATAGTTTCGAATCATTGTTTAACCTTTAAACATTAGCGGTACATATGCTGTGCCAAAAAATTTTTTGTCTCTCGCTTCGGCTCCGGTACAACTGCTGTACCAAGCTATGTAGAGGCAGTTCTTTCCCCTTTTTTTTCAGCAGACCTTTTTACAACTTTCCCTTGTCCTTTTTACGACTTTGCTTCTATTGTCCGTAATTGGGTGGGGTTATTTTTAGCCAACGTTATCAGTAGTGTGCGAATTTCTTATCATTGACGACCTTTAGGAACAACCAAATTCGAAAAAATACTCCATTCGATGACTTTACGCTGTCTATGAGCGATAGTATTTTCTTTTCTCTTGTTTTTCCTTAGAATTTTTAGAATGAATCTGAAATTTCTCTCTGAAACAGAGATTGAGAATTTGATGAAATATTTAGATGAAGAAAATTTTGTTGATAGACACCAAACAAAAATCTGATGGTGACTTTTTTGAATGGGAAAAAGAAAAATTAACCACTTCCAAGCAAGAAATTGTGGCAGATTACCACAAGAACATGGTATATGTTGATTTAGGAAACCGCAGGACATCCACCTACACTTTTGCTAAACGAACTAGAAAATTGACAAAAAATTATTCTTTAGCCTCATCGATATTGATGTGTTTCTCACATTTCAGTCGTGCCAAACTAAGTTTAAAAGAATTTAGAATGAATTTAACAACATTTCTGATTGGAAATTAAATCATAAAAATACAGAGCCTTCAGTAAGAAAAAAATGATGGCAAATAATAATTTTTCTAATTGGCCAATTGATTATCTGTAAAGCAAGCAATGTGGATCTTTGTATTGACCAGAATTATTTCCAAGAATAACACACAATTTATTTAAAAATCTCTTAACACATAAACCATTAAAAAAACAAAAGAATAGGATAAAAAAGTTTAAAACTGATACATTTTTAATAAAAGGTAAAGGAAAAAATAAAAAAAAAAGCTCTCTTAAAAGCTAAAAATTTTAAAAAGTAAAATTCACTTTACATTTTTAGACAGACATTTCAAAAGCATTGTTACAAGAACTTTTCTATTTAAGATATTAGTTTCATTTAAAAACAAAAAAAAAAAATATTAAAAAAATCAATACTTTTTTTTTTTAAGATTAAAGAAATATTTGATATAAAAAAGTGTTACGCATTATTTTCATTTGGAATGCATGAATTAACTGAAAGTTTTGCCTTAATTTGACGAACTTCAGATTTACTCTGCAGCTCTGCATTAGTATGGTATTTTCCTGATTACTGTACGTTACCATGCCTCCTGAAATTCATAGTAGAAATGACGAAGTGTAAGAAAACTCGCGCTTTATTATTATTATTTTGCATTCCAGAAATTTCAAGTGGTTCACCACAAGCCTTCACCTAGTCATTGATGCTGAATTTGCTTGTTTAGATATTTCCTAGCATCTCTTAAATTTTTGCCATGAATTTCGAAACATCCTCTTTAAAATATCTATTTTCATAGCATTGATTGACTGTTTGTTTTTATTGGATACAAAGCAACAAATGCTATTATCCCTATTCAGAACATATTCAGTATTAAATGCTTAGGCCTTATGTAAACATAAACTGATTGATTGATATATTTTTTATCAAATTATTATCTTGAAGAGACAAGAAAACTATTCGCTATTATTCTCGTAATTTTGAACATTGGTCAATTGATGAGGATAGCACATTATCTGACAATCCACTCTCTAAGCTTCTATACCATTCCAACATGAGTACAATAAATCTGTACAGAATCAAAAGAGACTGACAGAAATCAACAGTCCTTCTGCACGGTGGAACTTTAGTGATATCAGGAATCGAACCCACGATTTGACGGAAACAAAACTGGCCATGCACTCATGACCATGACATTAATCTAGCACTGCCAC
Organism: Nephila pilipes; assembly: GCA_019974015.1. Classification (NCBI taxonomy): domain Eukaryota; kingdom Metazoa; phylum Arthropoda; class Arachnida; order Araneae; family Nephilidae; genus Nephila; species Nephila pilipes. Next base: position 429,067 of record BMAW01060795.1, read on the forward strand.
ATATAAACACCAATGATAAATTGAAAATAACTTAAAAATTTTATAACTTAAAATAGTGCGATTGACTGCTATTGCTCTTGCAGAGTTAATAACTATAAGCATTAGTAATCATAAGCATTTAAGTGAGTTAATAATCATAAGTATCATATACAGTTGTATGCGCTAAGAGTCCTATCAATTTTTAATACACTTATAGCCCATTTTAGTCTAGTGTTGATCTCATTAACTCCAATACCTCTGTAATTATCAGAAGTAACCAAACGATATGCATATAAACTAAGAACAGCAACAAACAGTGAATATAAACAAGGAGCTCGCATCAAAATATAATAACGTGTGGTTGAAATACAAGTTAATAAAAGGAATGTATAAGATACCATATTTTGAGTTCAACACTAGAATTACTAAATGCTGAACCAGATAAAACACGGCATCTCTTTGTGTTCCGTGTTTTTTCATGGAATAAAAGGTTTAATAACCGAATAATATATCGATTACACAATTCAGAAAAAAACTTAGCCTGATTGGTAGAGCAAAGAGTTTTATTTTACTCCCGTACAACTCACTCCCGTTACATACATATTTTGGTGAAGGATTAGTAGCGCTATCTGTCATGACGACTTATTAGCTAGTTTATAAAATTCGAGAATAGAGGCAGAGAATATTCTAAGATCATCGTGATATGTTCTGAAATTTCAAGCAACACATTTTTCAAAACAGGTCTTGACAGTGCTATAAGAAACCATTCGAATTCACAACTTTAATAGAAAAAGGGAATTCTTTTACGTTTTAATTGATGGCTCAAAATGTGAATCTGTTTCTAGAAGCATATTAGTGTATTCAACATCAGTGAATGACAAAACCTCAGAAAATGTAAATCTCTTTTTTATACCTTCGCATTTTGATATTAAAAATGATAAATTTGTAAAGGGGAATATTCATAATAACAAAGCATCTCAAGCATTGCTTCTGCAAGAAGAAAAGTTTTTCTACACTCAGCAAGTTTCCGCTCTGCCATTTGGGAACGCCAAACGTTTATCCCTCTCCCTTTTCCTTGCTTTAGCAGTGGCTTTCCGTGTGTCAAATCGTATGCACGTTGGATTCATGTGTAGCCCTTCTGATTCATCGCCCTCCGACGCCCAAACTTAAGCTATGCATTAAGAAAATTTGCGTGATTGATTAAGGAATAAGCTGAGGGCTGATAGGTGACCTTGTACGTTTGAACCTTAGTCAAGTAACGAAAATAACATCGATGCTGGTACAGTTGTATGTAACTTAAGAAATTTGAGAACTGATGGATGTAACTATCATCACAGACTATGTTAAATCGTTATTAAACCAACAAGAGGAACAAAGTCTCAAGAACTGAGTCAGTAGTTGGTCAAAAACAATTTACAATGAAGAATCTTGGAATATCTAATCAAATAATAAATCTTCAAAATTCGCCATTTATAATGAAAAGTGCTTAAGATAGGTATTGATATTTTAATTTTAAGCATTATATACGTTACTATTCTTGCTAACAATTAAATTTTACAAAATTTACTCTAAATATATAACTGAAATATTTAACATATTAGTAAATAATAATATAAAACATATTAGTAAAAAAATAATCTAAAGGAAATAAAACTGACAAAAGTTCATTTGAAATTAAATTCCAAGAATAATTTTATATATTCAGAATTCATTTATATTTCAAATTTGCTGGACACTTAAATTTTATTTTTTGCACTAAGTTTCATTCATAATCCGGTCAAATGTTAATAAGAATTTCCAATGACTGAGTGCTGTGTTGCAGTTAAACGTGTAGACATATACTGCTATCCATTTAAACATTTTTCCGTTATTATGTGATCATTTAATAAAATTTCGAGAGAGATAATGAGGTCATTTAATACGGTAATCAAAATGTCCTTGTAGGATCCTTTTCCAGGGTCGATCATTCAAAACAGAGATTGTAAAATATGCATCCATACACACATTTACAGAAGAGGAAATTCATCTAAAACGCCATCTCCTTTATTTTGAGTAAAATATTCGAGTGAGATTATAATATTCTTCAGAGAATAAAGACTTTTACTCTCATGAGCAAAGATTTTTCAAAAGAAATGTTAACTTATTATTTATTTGGTAGTTAAGAATTACAAAAGAATTCGCCAGCTTAACACAAAACTCTTCTAAATCCAATATTTAATTTCAGAAAACACAAGTGGAATGTAATGCCGGATGAAAATATTAATTAACTAGTGACTACAAACCTACTATATTATAGAATAAAGTTTGGATTTATATGAATAATTAATATGAAACTTCAATTTAGTTTCTTTATCAAATCAGATATATAAAAATAGATTTTTACCATGTAATTATGGAGTAAATCTCCACTTGACTGATGCATTTGATTGAGTTAAATAGATAATTCTTCTTTTTATTGTTATTATAGTTCTTGCTAAGCTTTAACGGAAATAGAATTAATTTGTTTTTATAATAAGAATTAAAATTCTTTCTCTCTCTTAATCTTACATGTGACCTCACAGTATTCAAAATACCTATTAATCAGAACGTGACTATATAATAATTGTTACTTCTTATGAGTATGCTTCAGAAAGTGTCTATTTCTGAATACAGTTGGCGTTTTTATTAGGCTCATTGATGTTATTATTGTGTGCTGCTATTTGTTAAGCGGTGACCGATTAATCAGTTTGTTTGGATTTGTCAACTATTTGCTGACGAATCAAAATTGGATTGGTACCACTTTGAGTTGCCACCGTCGATGAGACATGAATTTATCATTATACACCTGTAATCATCAACAATAAAAACAATGGGTTGCTTCCGGAGAATCTGTTCCAAAACATGGCAAAGATGGCCGGAAAAATTATAGCAACGAATTTTGGGGATACGAAGAATATCATACTCATGAATTTTTAGGAAAATGGAAAAATGATCATAGGCAAATACCATGGTGAGTTTTACCTCTTTTGAATTCATATTTAATACTGAAACGTGCACTTTTGGCGCAATTTTTGCATGTCAGAACGTGTTTGTTTTACTTAATTTATATAAACTCTTACTCGTTTTTAAGAATCTTACTGTTGATTAATGTAAATATTTGTCCGGTTATATTACAATGGAGTTCTCTCGTGTTATTTCCATTCAACTAACCATAGGGAACTTTCATGAGTTATTTGATTCGTTAATAATTTCCAATAAAGGAGCCGTAACTTATATAAATGAGTGTAGAAATATTGAAGTGTATTGATGAAGACTGATGCGATAGTGTTTATAAGCAGCGAGGAGCTTAATACAAAAATTAGTGGTTGAGAAAGTGATAGGAAGTGTACAATTATAAGATTAGAATAAACCCAGTGGAGTTCATATATTGATTTGATATTCATAAGTTCGTATATCTGTTAGTGATTGTTATTGATTAAGGATAGAAATATTAAATGAAGGAATGAAATGGCGGTGCGTTACAATATCATTGTAATTCATAAGGAAGTATTTTTGATCAATTGAAGAACATTTATTTTCCATTTATTACATAATATGAAACCCAATCTGAGTTGTTTCAAAATTTTCAGTTAAATATTAGCGTTTTTCGAAATAATATTAATGAAATAAATAAAATTGATATTAATATATAGTTTTATCATAAATATGGTGAAACTAATTGTTCAGTTGATTCTTAGAAACATACAGTAAACAAAAGAATTTCAAAATCCTTATAGGAATAAATTAATAACAGTTAATAAATTACATGAATGTGAAACATTTTGAGATAACTGCGTATATTATTTCAGTTACAGACGGGATTTTTGTCTCCTTCTTTAACAAAACTAATGCAAATCTTATGTTCAGAATATAATATTAAATCTTAAATATTTATTTTTCTTTGTACACAAAGACAATTCCGAAATATCCATATGTTTTGAACTATCATTTCCAAAGTATGCAAATTCTATTACTCTTACTTAAAGATTTTTTTGCATAACACCCGCCTTTCTGTTGTATACTCCTGAAGTATTTATTGCAATTTCTGGGGCTTTTTTCATATCAGCCGGCAATTAGAAGAAAAATTATGAAACTCGGTCTAAAATGTACTCCCGCTCCTAAGCTAAATACAGTTTGACACAATTTAACAGTATAATTTTAGAACAACTTTCTTTTTTACTTTTCCAACATAAACATTGTTGCAATTAATTATAATTTAAGAGTATTTAAACTTTGAGTCCTATCAAGTTGTTTATTTTCTTTTTATATAATTCTTAACTAAATAAACAAAGAGCCTATATGTGTATTATGTAAATAACATTAAACTCACTAATAAGGATTAATAAAGGACGGAATAAACTAAAATTATTTTGAAACATTTCTGCTTGGTATTATTACAATTGATAATTCATTTCGTAACACATGACCTTTTTATAATCGCTGGTAGATGTCCAGTACAAACGGAAGAAAAAGTGAATCAACATATTCCAGATATATACATATATATATATTTGTGTGGGCAAATGCAAGTGAGTTATTATTAAAAAATATTTCTTAATACTTGATCTTGAAACAGCTTTATGAAAATGTTGTTTTCCAGATTAATCCAATAAAATTTTCATCTACATAGCTAATGTTTCTTCTTCTAATACTTATCAAATATTATTATTTATCTTACTCATACTTATTTTTCTTATGATAAACATATTTACAATGCCTCCTAATCAGAATTTCACTACTAAGAAATTTCTGCTTGATGAACTAGGTGAGAAAATTGGAAGTACCTCTGGTATGTTACAAATTTATTTCTAACAAAATACACAGTAATAAAGTTATTCAAAATTAAATCATTTATAATACATGTTCAATTCTCAATCAGAAATTGAGACTTCAATACGATTTGCCAAAAAAATGCTTCAAATTGTAAACAGTTCTGTCAACGTTGTAATACATTACAAATATATTTCTAAAGTACTATTTAACTTGCAAAATAATATACGGCAACGAAACATTTTATTTGATAAAAAAAAATATTATTCATAGCGTTGCTTAGAGAAAATGTCACAAACTACGTTTTTTACAAAAATATATCGTTTGTGAAAATTATTGATATATTTATAATTCAGAATATTTTGTTCTATTTTTTTTTATTTATTACTTTCAATAGATATTTAATTCCGTTGAAGAAGAAAAAAAAGTCCAAAAATGCTCATCATACTTAATTCCGAGAAATATTTAATTATTAATATTTAAATATATTAGTAAATACTTTTCATCATAACACTAAGTTATCGCATAGTTCTATTATATAATAAATATCAACAATGATAATGGAGAAAGCGTTTTACTTTTCTTTATTTTATAATTTGTAAACATTCTTGTGAACAATTTGTCTACTAAAATATTAATAGGGAGGAGATATCATTATGAAAAAAAAGTTTATTTCAGTACATTAATATAAAATGCAAAATAAATTATTAGCATTCCATTTATCTATGTATCTGCACGAAAAAATGAAAATGCGCGTTACATAAAATGTAGCAATAGGAAGGATTATGTAAATATTAGGACTATAAGTAATACATTGTGAAAGGGAAAAAAATACATTTAAGTAGTATTAAAATATACAAATTCAATAAGGACAAAATTGCTCACACTTCTTAAAAATTACACTCCTGTATAACAACCCTTATAAATAAAAATGTGTTCATATTAATATCAAATATTAAAGCTTAAATTTGATTAAGAGAATAGTTAAGGAAAAATATTTGATAATATTCCATATTTATAAACTGATGAACATTTTTAAAAAGTGTTTAATGTTTGAAAAAAAATTCATTCCACGCTTCGGGACATGATTGTTTCATTTATTGTTTACGAGTATCAGCATTAGTTGAGTCCTCCTGATATGACTAAATGTTTTGTAAATTCATATCACACAAAACGTGTATGTATGTGGACGAATTGCTAATGATTAATAAAAGAAAAGATATATAAAAAGAATAACAATATATAAACTGCTTCGGATTTAATTAAATAAAGCTTTTTCGGCAAGTCGTCATTCATCATAAAATAACAAAAATATATTCATGAATAACATTAAAATATAAATAATTATATAGATGATAAATAAATATACTGTTATAGTAGATAGGCATTTTACATTGCTAAATGTAAATGTCCCGCAAAACTGCGAAATAGACTTACAGATACTTGTCTGCATATTGTTTAAACATTTATAACCATCTAACGGTTTATCGAAAAGATAAAAATATTTTTTTTTAAATAAATGTTGATATCAGCTCACATGAATTCGCTAACGTTGAAAAAGAGGTGAGCAAGAAATAAAAGCTATATATTTAGGTAATGATTTGAAGGAATATTCGAAACCTTTATATTCTCTCAATTCGGTCGGAGATACATTAAATCGTGCTCGTATACAATTACAGCTTGTAATGGTTATAGACTATTAATCCATTTGATTAATAGATATTAGCCCTAAATTCCTTGAATAAGTTTTTACCAAAGCTTATAATTAAAATCTGCAGTATTTGCAATAAATTAACTAATTATTAGAATGGATTTGTTGATTCAAATTACACTGAATTTCTTACATACGTAAAAATTGCTCTTGTATTTTTGTTTTAAAATGTGCATACGCAAATAGACTTCAAAAAATTGAATCATACTTTTATTACAAATCGCAACATTTCCCTTGGAGTACATTTAATTTAATAATCTAAAGCTTGATTTTTAATTTTAGAAACGGAATATTATCGATAGTTTTAATAATTTATCGTTTGCTTTAAATTTATTATTTGAATAATAATTTCATTTCCGTAGTACTATCGGCTTTCTTTTATTATGTTGTCTTTTTGCTGTAGCATTGTTTTTAGAATTCAGAAGATTATATGGTTTCAATGTGTGGTCAAAATAGTTTTAAAATGAACAACAAAATGAGGTAATACTTGAAATTTTATGTTACTCGTTCAAGAAAGATTTGTTTTTGTATATAATGGTTTTGTCAGATTTATAAAGCAAGCAGAGCGCTTAAGAATTCAACAAAATCTTCTAACTTTCTAATTTATCATATAATACGCAACCTTGTACTAAATACAAAAATAAAAAAAAAAAACATATGTATACATTTAAAATAAATTAACTCTACAAAATGTCTGGAGTTGATAATCGATAGCCCTTCCGTGCTAAAATTCTTCATTTTGGAAGAAATTAGTTTAAGCGGTACTGTGTGGTGAATATTTAATAAACAGAACTAAAACACTTCCGTTTAAAATAAACGATTCCTCGAGAATTTAGTTTCTTGCTTAAAGAACAATTTTAGAAGGGTTTTCGGACGTTATTTTCCAAAATTACTTAAGAGAGCTGGAAGAAAGCTGAATTAATAATTATTTTTCTCCAAGTTTGTTTTCCTTTCACGCATTTTGAAGTAGCTTCATGCGTTTTCTGTAGTTATTTATTAATTACTTTAAACAGTAGTTTTAAACCAATCATTAATATTTTAATTCGATGTAAGTGGAATGGTTGACGGTTACTGTATCTTGAGAAAAAGAGTTTTTTTTTCTTTCGGAATTTTTCAATTTATGTTACTTAAGAGAACTTAATAAAATGAGTGAACATTAGAGTAATATCAATAATGATGTAAACTATTTTATTTTCAATAATGTATTATTTTAGAAAAAAGTTTTCAAAAAACTCTAGAGATTGCAAAGTACTTTCACGAATATTTTGAATTCCCTTAATCGTAAATTTAACAAAATATTTATGTTTAAATGAGCGAAAATATTACATTAATCTCTGAAATTACAAGCTTTATAAGTACTTAAGGTAGACTGCAATAAATACACCGTTTCCTATGTCATTACATAACGCATTATATAAAATACATAATAAATGTAAAATGTATTTTAAAGGAATCGACACTGTTTTCAAAGGCAACAATATCAGCTTAAAGAATAATTATTCAAAAAATAACACGATTTGAAAAATAATCTAATTCTTAAAAAAAACCTCATTTAAAATAGGAAAATTAGCTGTCTAAGTGTCGTATCACATTACTCGATACTTAAAATTAAATCACTTGACAATTTTAGACAGAATCAAATTTTGGCAGATGGCATAATAAATTGCATGTGTCAAATTGACACATATGTAAAGAATAATATTCTAAGAACTAAAAAGAAATATAAATATCCATAAAAATATGTAAAGGCATAAGATACTGATCTTTTAAGAAGAATTATTGTTACAGAATAATGAAAATATATGATTATAGATTTATAATAATGAAAATAATAATAAAACAAAATTATCGGAACATAAGAAAAAAGGAAAGGTATTTAATTATTCGCACATGTTAGTGAAACTAGAGACTAATTAAGTAACGAGTTTTACAACAAAGTATACATTTTATAAGCAATAACAAACTTGGAAATTAATATTGTGTGATTGAAAATAGTTAGATATAAATTACATTTTCCCTCCTATTCTGAGTTTTATAATAATTTCTTAAGAATGAAATTAAGAACAGTAAAATACTGGAGGATTTATTTCTCAGTTATACTATTAATACTAAAGATAGAGCTTTACTTGCCGATCAACAATAATAAACTGAGAGACAGATTGCATAATTTTAATTACGCCCATAATAATGAAAAAGAACAAACGAGCTAATATCTTATCGTCCAAAAGTTTCCTCGCCATTTTGATTGTTATAAAATATTTTACTCGAAATACTAATATTTAATGATATTGCCAATTTTAAACTTCTATTTTTGTATTTATGAAATTAAATTAAATTATACGAAGTTTTCTTTTCTCATGAAATAACATTTCTGTGATTCGTGACTCAGAAAAATCGTAAATGACATTAAAAGTTGTCTCGGCCCTCAAAAATATATATAAACATGTCTACAACCACAATAAATAATTACCTTTCAGCATATGTCTTAATCATTTACAAATAAGTATACATCAAATATTCATTTAAATTTTAATCATTGCCATTTCACTACGACCGAGTATTTGTGCCATAAGTCGCAAAAAGTCACACAAATAAAAATCAATTTAAATAATCAAGCAGTTTACTTCTTTAGTGCAATTATCAGTATATTTGTTATGAATGTGAAGTCAATATCTCCTCACGTGCTCAGCAAATGATTACCAAAAATAATAACTTATTTGAAAATATTCTAAGCGTGAGTACAAGTAAGGATTGAATCAGACTTCAATATCAGAGTAAGTATATATCTGATCTCGTAGAGTTCATGAAACTCTTCCTCTCTCTCTCACTCTCTTTGCAGTTTTCCCCTCTGCTAACATTAAACTCTTAACTGTTTATAAATGCTGTCTTGCTATTTAATTCATCACACTTCAATGTTTCGATTCGAATTTACATAAGCCACGATTCATTCACAAGAAGTTCTTAATTAGAATCGTTATCGAACCCGCCGCACAACATCAAAAGGGTTGGTCAAAATATATTCCGAAGGGAGGGAAAAAGGAAATAAAATAGTGCAAAAATAAATCATGATGCATAGCGCGACTCTGAATCGTGTTTAATGTCACAATGGCGTGTTTAAAATGTCACTCCCAATAAATGCCTCGAAGTTTTCTAAGCGTCGATCTGTTGCGACACACTAGTCGTCAGGTAATGGACTTGAAAAATGATAGGGATTACCTATATTATTATGAATATATTTAAATTCAAATAAATGACTTTCAAAACGG
>BMAW01060795.1:438820-475525 GCA_019974015.1 Nephila pilipes
TATTATTATGAATATATTTAAATTCAAATAAATGACTTTCAAAACGGTTTGAACAATTAGTAAAACGTTTACTTTAGAATCGTATTCATTTGATGAGGTATTTAACTTTGTATTGAGCATCCAAATTCCTATTTCGGCAAAGACTAGAATGACAAAATAGGGTTGGAAAGGTATGTACTGAGAGTAAAATTAAACTAATCCAAGCATTCTTCATTGAAAAACATTTCCACTATACCATTTCCAGTAGGTACCTGGTACTCTCTCGAGTTCATCAAATAGTTATGTTGCTAATCATCACACAAAATTGTACCAAACAACTGAATCAAACAATGAAAGTTTTTTAAATTCGACTGATTTCTTTGAATTCTGTGTAAGGTTTTAAATACAATTGCTAATAACTTTCTATTAAACTCAATTGGCTAAATCTTTTTCATATATTTAGCACAAAGTTGTGAAAAGTAAAATGAAAAGTCTCAAAAATTACATATATTCCATACTCCAATCCTTGATTGAGTGGTTGAAAGGCGGTGAGAGTAGCCTTGCAACAAATAACTAAGCCTTTTACGTTTTTTTCTAGCATCCGAACTTTAATTATTCATTAATGTAGCTACATATACAAATACATCCAATAATAGCAAACATCTAACTAAATTATCATACAATAGTTTTTCCGCCTACCAATATGTGGCCCTCCACTCTTCTAATCCTTCTCCAACTCGCGTGGAGTTGAGTTGTTCTTCAATTCCTCTGCATAGAATTTTACAACTACGATCGGAGAAAGCACATCCGTCCAATGAGTATCGATGTTGCTAAAGAAAATAAAACTAGAACAAGTAATTGTCCTATTACACTCAACAAAAAATATCAAGGGGAGAGTTTTTCATCTATATAGATCCCACTTAATATACAAATTATACAAATATACGTACACATACAGACAGATTTATAAACATCAAACAAATAACATAATCAATAGTAATATAGTATTACAATACCATTTAAGAACGACTATATGCACTTCACTAAAGTAAATCAATGGGTTATGATCAGAAATTATATGTTTTCCAACGTCGAATATCCACGTATCAAACTTTTTCAATGCCTCAATGACACAAAAAGCTTATCCTTCCTCTCAAATAACTAATGAATTCATCTAAAACCTTTTTTTCCCCTATGACTGTATTTCTTTTGTTTATGATTACACTGCTCTAGTCTCTTAAAAATTGCTTGTTATCAAAATTTTGATATTTTTCAGATATAACCTAAGGGAAAAGAATCCAATACTTTGATTTTCCGACAAAATTCTTCCTTCTTTTTGAGGTGTAATGATTGTTTACTTGTCTTCTCTAAATTCTTGACATCCTTATTGGTTTCTTCCAGAAAATCTCTTTCTTGTACTTTCCAATACTCCAATTCATTTTGAGTATTTTTCTGCTCAGGGTTACCCTTTTCAAATTTTTGCACAAGATATTTGACATTTTTATTTTCATCCTCTATCTAGTTTTTAGTAACAACAAAATCAGCATTGCTATTATCCAGTATTCTTCCCATATCTTCCAATGAAATTTCTTGAAGTGTGGCTTAAAATTCTTCTTTTCAGCTTTATTAGTGATTACTCAGACGATTGCTTAGCCTGTTCTTTTTTGCTTCTAATTTCCCTCCTTTATGAAGTGCCTCCTTGGTTTCTTGCGTAAACTTACGGAAATCATCATTTAATCAATCATTTTCTTGCTGGTCCGTTACAGAGAGTTAACCAAGCAGATTTTGTTGAATTTCAATGCTCAAAGATCGTTCAGTAGACTGCATAGATTTGAGACTTGAATCAATACTGATTAATCTTCTCTCTTTATGATGATGTGATCTCCCCAAAGTTGCTACTACATAAAATATATATCTGCTTTTGATTTGTCAAACATATCTTTGCTGTTGCTCTTTATTGTTTCTGATTTTTGCAGGTCTCTGACAATTTAGTGAATCTGGCTTTCAATATTTTTCAAAGTTTTTCCATGTTGAATCAATTGTCTTTCTTGCTCATTAATTTCTGCCAAATTCTGTATGTGTGCTTTGTATAAATCTAAACTTTATTTGCATCAAAGTAATCACAAGTCAAAGACCTTTTATGAAATACTTGCTAACTTCAAATGTAAAACAATCCATGTTAGAGGTCTTAGCTATTTGTATAACAACTTCTAAACTGCAGTAAATAAGGTCTTTCCAAAAATATTTTTCATTTCTTTTTTGTGTTTTTTTTTTTATGGTTTATTTTATTTATCATGGAAATTGCATCATTAGTTTCCGAAAATTCTTTACACATCCGAATATTTATTTATAGGCTTATATATAACTATACCAGGAAGTTGTTGACGATTCATTTCTTGTACAATTTTGATACCAATTTTACCATTTTCAACAATTGGAAGAAAATAATTTTTGCCAGAAGTAACATCAACAGCTTTATAAATGCTTTTATTTCAATCCAAATTCTGAATTAACTAGAGGGGCATAGTAAGAATCGACAATTTGCTCTCGACTTCCTCCTTTGTCTATAAAATTTTGTAGAACCTTTCTTATATTGTCATGACCATTTAGGACAACTCTATTAGTCATAGACATTAGCCCATGGTCATTTATCGATAATTCTTTAACAACAGCTAAATTTTGTTGCATTGCATTTTCCTGCTTCCACAGCTCATTTCTTTTAACTTGAAGAGAATCATCTTTCTTTTTATTTTTATTTTAGTTGTCAATACCTTCATGGTGATTTTTCAGTTCTTCGGTACATTTTCCATGTACAATTATGCAATCGATATACTGATAGGTTACCTTCCGCTGAATAATATGCAACAATTACGTAACGCCAACTAAATGGAACACAAAGTAAGAAAAAAATAATTTTAGAATAATTCTGATACAATTTGAACTATATTATCGGTAAAATAACTGAATTTTTCTTAGAAATATTTGATATGGCTCAAACGGATGGCGAAGAAAACGGGGAGAAATTATTGCATTCTGATATCGTGGATCCTTAGAATGTTGTTAGCAGTTCTGAGGCTGGAGTTGATTATGATAAATTAATTCACCGTTTTGGAAGTTCAAAGATCGATGATAAATTACTTGAAAGTTTTGAAAAAGTTATACAAAAGCCAATTCACTATTTCTTAAGAAAATGAATATTTTTTCTCTGAGAGATATGTATGAAATTTTAAAATGATATGAAGAGAATACACAATTTTATCTCTATACTAGTAGAAGTCCAGCGTCAACAGCTCTTCACAAGGGTCATTTCATTCCATTCATATTTACAAAGTGGTTATAAGAAACATTTGATTGTGACGTTGGGCTATTCGCGTTTCTCTCTTCACTAATCCTAGGGATTTTAATTGAGATTGAAATAACAATTTCTTCGCAACCAAAAAGAAATGCGAATAGTTTAATTAAAAATGAGGGTGGAAATAAAGTGAAGTGATTCAGATGTAGTGATATATAAGTAAAGTGAAACTTAGAGGAAAGTTATGCTATAGTAGTTGATATCTAAATAGTTAAGCTGGATTAAACTTGAGTGACTTTGGAGCAGTTATTGACTTTTAGAATTAGTTACGTTTAATTGAACTATGGCACAAGAGTTTATTAGAAATAATTATTCGTTATAACTTTAGTAATTCAATTGACCGATGATGAAAAATTCTTATGGAAAGATTTGACTGTTGAAAAAGCTCAACAGATTGCAAAAGAAATGCCAAAGATATAATTGCACAAGGTTTTGATCTAGAAAAAAAAATGTTTATTTTTTTCAAATTTTCAACAAATGGGGCAATGCCCACAGTTTTATCAAAATATTACTAGAATTCAAAAAAAAAATGTTACTTACAACCGAGTGAAAATAATCTTTGGATTTGGCAATAGTTATTGTATTGGAAAAACTGCATTTCCAGTCATTTAAGCAACCCCTTGTCTCAGCTCTTCTTTTCCTATTATATTAGGAAATATAAAAGGCATTCTATCCCTCATTCCTTGTACTATTGATCAAGATATATTCTTTCGAATGACAAGAGAAGTGGTTCCAAGATCGGGTCATCCTAAACCAAGTTGGTTATATTCTAAATTATTTCCTTCTTTACAAGGACCACAAACAAAAATGAGAGCTAGTGACCCTAATAGCAATATCTTTCTGTCTGATACACCTAATTAGATCAAAAATAAGATAAATAAATATTGCTTTTCTAGTGGTGGAGCAACTGTTGAAGAACACAGAAAAAAGGGTGGAAATTGTTATACTGATATATCATTTCAATACCTCCATTTCGTTTTAGAACATGATGAAAAATGAGGACAAATAAGGAAAGATAATACCAGTGGTGAGCCTTTCACCGAATTTTCAAAAAAAGAACTCATAACTGTTCTTCAAAAGGTTATAGCTTGTGTCTACCAGAAAAGTAGGATATTAATAACTGAGGATAGTATAAAACAGCTTATGACTCCTCGAAAACTGAAATTTAAATCACTGAAGAAAAGTGAAGCTTAAATTATTTGTACAAAGCTGATCATAAATTGCTCCCAATGAATTTTTTCCCCACTGTTAACAAAATAAATACAAAAAGTAATATTTTCTACAATTGTATTCTTTATTTTGTTGTATATTTATTTTTAAAATTTTATTTTCTTATACAAATAGAATGTGTTATTTAAGATTTTTTTTTATTATGTTGTGGCATTTGATTTGTATTTATTCCAGAGTAAAACGTAGAAATGAAAATAATTTATTTCTCAAAAAGAAATTGCCTTTTGTTTTTTAACGTTAAAATAGAAATTATTTCTTTCCAAAATTGATGGAGCAAATTTCTATAAGACAGTTCAAATTATATTTTTTGCTGGGAAATTGCTTTAAAATTTCTTATAAAATTATGACTTCATGCTTGTTCATTCATTAAAAATGTGTATTACATAATATAGATGAACAATTATGTTAGAAAATCTAAAAATAAGAAATTGATACCAAAATTAAATATAATGCTATATATCATATCATATTAAACCAATAAAACACCTTTTATATATATATAATTTACTCTGCAAATTTTTTTGACAAAATTCGTTTTTTAACTTGAAAAAGTGATCATATTTACGTTATATTAAAAGTTTTAGTTGTTATTTTTTAATAATGTAGAATTTTAATTATTTAAATACTTCTTCAATAAATTTTTAGATGTTTATTGTTCCTGAAATTTATCTTTTAAAGATTATTTCACTTAAAATAAAAGTTTGTATTAATATTTTAATAATTTATATTGTGAAATGAATTTGCTATACTTCATTTTGTGTATTTTCCCATCTGCTTCTATTTTTAATTATTTGTAACAAATTTAACTGTCGTCATTATATGCAATGAATTGTATTAAAATAAACAGTTAAACATCAATAAGTCTGGCTTCACTGACTATAAGAAAAGGGAACTCTCTTTCGCGGCCGTTTCAATCAACTGTTTATTCCTATTAACTATCACAATGAAATTGATATATAAATCAGCTATTCTGAGTTGTATAATGTCATTGTTATTTTGTAGTGATGTCTTAGTCTATTCTGGAGCTTCGAATTCTTCCCCAACTCGCGTGGAGTTCCATTTGTTCTTCAACTCCTTTGCGTAGATTTTCACTCGTACATTCAAATGAAAAAATAAAATTGCTGGAAAATATGTTCATAAAACGAGCAATAAATACATAAAAAGCTAAGCATTTGTAATGAATAAATTAAATCAATCAATTCGAAAAACTTCATTGAAAAATATTGGTTTTTATCGAAAAAAGCAAATCCATTTTAACTAATAAATCAACCTATTCTTACTGCATAAATTAATTAATAATAAAAAATACTCATCTGTTTCACGTCCGTCACTTCAATTCAATGAAAAAGTTCATTCATGTTAGATCTTTTATTTTGCCTGTAGATACAAAATGTATCATTTAACTTAATAAGAAGTGACGTTTAAGTATACAAATATACTTATTTCACTTGATTTAATAACGGATCAACATACTTAAAACATAATAAAAGTTCTTAAAATTGAGCTAGGGCTATAAAAATGTATTAAGTTATTGTCGATCTGATTATTACTAACGTTCATTTTCATTTAATATTTCTCATTGCTTCAATGGTTAAATTATCATTGGAAGTCAATTCATAAAACCTTATAATTTCAAAATATTTTATAATTTCTATTACTACAAATACTCAACAGTGAACAAGTATAAATATCAAGAATATAAAAAAGTATTTCCAAGTTCATTTATCATAGAATTTTTAAATCGGTTATTTAAAATAATAATATATAATTTAAAGACAAAATGTTCCACTTTTAATACTTTAGAAAAATTATAACATATTTAAAGAAAATTAGCTAATGCAACAAGCAATATGTATATAAAGCCACTATTTAGGAAGAACATATTCAATTAAATCAATTACACTAATCGTATCTTATAGCTTACTAAGCAAATCCTATTTCTGACTATAATAACCTATTATCATTGCCCATGTTATGTATATATATATACAAATTAAGCTAGCCTGTTTGTAGCCTCAAATCTCGAAAAGTTGTCAATGGATGGACTAGAATTCTTTTAACACAACGATGCATTTCTATACAAGTTTGGTTTTATATACTTTTATTCCCCCGGATACGAGAAATCCCAAGTGTTTCGCGAGATTTAAATGAAAGCAATTATATTTGACTAATGATTAAATTTATCGCATTTTTTCACTTACTCACATTACTTTTTTAACTCATTTGTCTTAAAATATATCAAATACTTATGATTTTAACAACAAACACGCAATTAGATAAATAACACATTTCTTTGATTGTCGGCGTTTCGACTCATTGCCATCATGTAAGGCCTATTCATTTCACCATTTTATATTTTTTGTCAAAGTTGTCCTGTTGTCAAAGTTCTTCTCTCTATTTTTCTTAGAATGATGTAAATAGTAAAAATAAACATCATTGCAGAAAAAAAGTGTTTCTGTGACCAGTTCATTGATGTGTATAATATACAAATCTATTATATGTCCATTCATTGCCATAAAAATTTGCGCACCAAATAAGAATTGTCAGAATAAAACGAAATTTTAAATACGTAAGTACAGTTCTGACATAAGTAAATAATTACAAAATAATCATTTATTGTAGTAAAAATTACAAATCATTGCATGTGCAATGATGCATACAAGTCCCGTATAATGTCGCACAACATCTCGTTCCACAGTTGCTGTAAACGCGCGTTTAATTCTACCAAATTCATAGGCTGCCTTAAATAATCCCAAATATGCTGGATTGGTTACAAATCTGGGGATCGAGCACGCCAGGGAAGGGTGGAAATGTAGCGGAGACAGTCCTATGAAACCCGTGGTGTGTGTTGGTGAGCGTTGTCCTGTTTATAAAGTCTCTTAGGAGCCCTGCCATAAGTGGCAACAAATGTGGCTGAAAAATATCACAAACACACCTATGGGCTGTCACGATGCAGATGATAAATATTAGAGATGACTGTTTGTTTTATGCGATAGCACCCCATACCATCACACTAGTTATGGGATTGGTGTGCAGCTGTACAGCGAAGGCAAGATTGAGATGTTCGCCACGGGGTCTCCACACACGTACAGGATTGTCATCACTATCCAAATTTTATCTGGATGCAAAAAAAAAATTAATTTTTCTGAAGTAATTAATGTATTAGTAAAAACAAAATCACACTTAAAGTAAACATATATTAATGTGGAGTTTGGCGTCGGTATATTGTCAAGAACCACACTCATTTTAAGACTAAATATGATTTATTTACATATGAAAAATTAAAGAAAAAGACGGACACGCATTTCTGCGTGCTTACATCTCGAGATCTAACCATCTAATCTAAGTTGAAGGTGGCTCTGATGCAGTGCAGCGGGACAATTCTCACATTAATAATATATGTTAGTGTTTGAAATTTGTTTTAACTTTACAAAACATTTTAAGCCCCAAATGGTTTCTTGTAAGGCTTACTTATAGGAATAGCTGACTCTGTCTTTCGAGGTTGAAAGTCCTCTCGTCGAGATTATGTGCAGGGTTGGATAATGTAGTACAAGTTCAATTGTCTTTCTGTTACTTGACCGAGGTCCGTTACCAGTACCCTCGTGTAGCTTGTGAAGGTGATATTAATAAACAAGCAAACAATTAAAATCGGCGTATATAATTTAGAAGAGAAATTAAATACAATGCAAAATAATTTTTAAAAATGAAGAAAATAATAAATCGTCTGATTTCTCAAATGAAACAATAATAAAAATAATATTGAAATGACCTGATATTTATTCTTAAAAAAATATATTTTTTCAAATTTTTCAGGTGATATGTTAGAATATACATATTGATGGATATATGTATGAAGGTTTCAAGCTATAAAAATGTGCGATAATTTAATATTAAGCCTTTTTCTTAGTTCTATAACTGTCAGTTTACTTTATAATGCAAGAGGGACTTTCGATCAATTGAAAGTTATCTAATGTTTTGAGCGGCCAACAATAGCTGAATAGCCATGGTCACAAGTAAGTGTTTGGATACATCTCAGTCAATACACCTTTCTTCAGTCGTACCTGTCTCATAGTGTTAAATATGTTAAGGTTCACAATTATTACGTGACAGCGAATCGAAAGCTAACACAGTTAAGTCGCAGCTTGATCCTCATCGCTCGACCAGGATTCGAAAATGCATGGTAAGTTTTCAAAGGAACATGTTGTTTCTAAGTCTAATTTTAATAAAAAAAATCAAAGCAAAATGTTTTGAAAATTATTTTTATCCTTCAGTTATCATGATCTATCAATATTTTTTTCTATATAAAATACAAATATTGTATAGAAATTAAATTCAAACATATTGACAAACCCTCTGACTTGTATATATATTGCTGTAAAATTGTGTCGAGTTGCCAAGAAACAGCAACATTACATTGTATTTTTTTTAAACTTTCGATAGATTGCAATTGAAATCATAGATAAATTGAAGCATATACTTGTTCAATCTACAGACTGAAATATTAATGTGTACGCTGCACACAAAAATAATTAAATTTATATATTATCTATATTTTAATTAACATATATGGAATAATTATATATATATATATATATATATATATAAGCGTGCTCGCGTGTGTGTGGAAGTGTCTTTATTTTGCTTTCAATCTTTAAGAACTTTGATGCATGTTTGAAGAAAACATGTTCTCAGTTATCTTGATATTGTCATGGATTGTACTTAAAACTATTTACTACTTCTTTATAGGATTTTTGAAATTTTGTGTTTTGCCGATTATTAATTCACGTGAGTTATGCTTTCAAAACATTTTTGTAACATTAAATTTACAATGACCAAACTTCTGCGACCGAGATAGCTAAGTGGTTATGTTATCAATTTAATTGGGAGCGATATCATAGTCGAGCTGGGTGTTTGATTCCCAATTCTACTAAAAACACTTTATAAGAGTCACCAAAATAGGTGACAGTACACAACATTTGTTAAAAACTAGCTCATACTTTCTCCTTCATTGAGTTGCTTGTCTCATTTATCTATTCTACCATGTTCTTCCATGCTATTCTAACCATAATAAATTTTATTTCAATAAAACACTTAGGAAAGTAAGTAAAATAAAAATATCAGCTGACGACCTGAAAACAATTTATAGAGAAAAAAAGGCTGTAAAATGGCAAAAAATCTGACTGGCAGAGAGAACTAAGTAAACTTCCTCTTTATATATGTTTGAAGCAGAAGGACTTGAATTCATTTGTGTTGGTATACTTCTTAATAGTAGATGGTTCACATTCATAACAAAAAACGCGAAACAATAGCTAAACGCCGCATATCTATGTAGAAGGACTGATGTTTGATTAATATCTAGGGGGCTTAAGGTTCTCATATTTGTGTGTCGTAGATGTGGAGAGTGGGGTGCTATCTCGGATGTCGATTTCGTCATATGATTGAGCTTAAAAATTACGAGGTTGACCAGGTACTGGAATGGACATTGAGATCTCTAGTTGACGAACTTATCGTCCCTTGCATTAATACTAATTAGACCAAACATTAACTATTTATCACTTTCAATAAATTCCGGACTAATATTTTCGTTAATTGTCAACGATAATTATTATGTGCAATTTGATATTAAATAGTTTTGGAATACAATCATGACTAAGTTAATTTAATATATTTCATTTTATTGATTCAATTTAAATTAATTATTTATTGCTCAGAATTAATGGTAGTAAAAATTTAAATGTATGCAAATACACCCTCAAATCCATGGAATTAAATATTATTTGAAACTTGATTAAATAAATCATTTGAAAATGACAATAATTATACCAGCGATAAGATAATAGATACCAGCGATAATTATTTACATAAAGATGTTTCAAATTAATTAAATAAAAGACCACCAAAGAAATTTTGAAAAAATTATTCAAAAGAAAAAAAGGAATTAATTGTTTCTAATTAATTGTTGAATAATAACGAACTATTTTATTCCAAATATCAATGGTTTTATTGCTTATTTTCTTCAGCATCCCAAACAGAATTGGTTACCTTAACATCTTTTGAAGAAGGTCTTCATCGATCAAAACTAACGATGTCGTAGCCCATCCACTCGTGAGAGAGATTGTTTCTGTCGACACCTGTTACTCATAAGCGTCAGATCGAGTTTCATTAAGATGATAGATGACTCCGCAATTGGATGGATCGACCTTCCATCCGGTTGCACAAATCATCTCTTAGAGGCACTATCCTGGATAGTAAGCTGTCACGGCCGAAGTAGTCAAAAAAAAAAAAATTGTCCAATGTGACCTCTAAAATTGTCCTTATATCATAAAAAAAATGACACAAAATATTTTATTTTCCTGAAAAACATTATATGTAAGCAAGTATGTACATTTAATGTTACATTGTGTTTATAAATCGTCAATTTTTCATTAACCAGCATATTCCATTGAAGATTATGAAATGTAGAGGGCTCCTTCGAAAAAAAAAGAAGAAAGAGACTGTGAACAGTTTGATTCAATAAATGTACTCCCCGAAAAAATTTTTAAATGCTAAAAATTGTTTTATAGTCCGCAAATATTACAAAAATGGCAGAAAAATACCTGCCTGAAAAATAAAAAAGTATTTAATAATGTAGTCGAAAAGGATAAAAAAAAATTGAACATATATTTAAGCATTTTCTTAAAATTTGAGCTATGACAAGAGGGAAAATAATTAAAATTTATAAATAAATAACACATGTCTAAAAACCAATTACAGGTTAACAAAACCTATACTAATTTTTATGATTTATCGCAAGGAAAAGCAGATTTTTTTGCAGTAACTAAAGAATAATAAGGAAATATTTTTTTCCCTTGTATCAGTTAATTTTGATGAAAAATGAAGAAAATACTCAAGTGATATATGCAACAATCAGATTAACATTTTATTAAATTTTTTTAGAAATAGAAAGTATTTTTTTAATCTGTGAGTTATGATAAGATCAAAAATTAAAAAGCTAGGAACAAAAAATACGTATATGTGAAAAAAATTAATGTTATAAGTATCTACACTTTATTTATACGATAGTGGTGCAATTTCGATGATTTTTGACAAAAATATTTTTTTATACAATAAATAAATTGGAAGCAAAATTTCTTTTCTCTAAAAAAGAAGACGAGTTCTCTTAATTTGAGGGGAAAAATCGAACAAATATACAACATTCATCTTAATATTTACTTAGAGTAATTTACGTTCATAAAGACCTGAATATTTCTAAAACTCGTACAATTATTTCATTCTAAAATCAAAAGTAAAAGCGACAGATAAAATTACGCAATTGAAATATATGTAAACATTTAAAGAAATAACTACACTAATAACTCATTGGAAAAAAATTTCTAAAGGATAGCTAGATAATTAAAGTGAGTATGAAAGTATTGAACTAGTACATTATATTTTTAAACGGTACTTATCCTTGATAAATCAAAGATTTTTTTTTTATTTATCTGAAATGGATTGATTATATATAAAATAATACTTTTGCTGGAAACGTAAATGAGTTTTTATTTCATAAATAAACAATTTACATTGTCCCATGTACCTTCTAGACATAATATACTCCCTTAAAGAATATTTTCACGAGAAACATATTTTAACTTCTTTCTTTGTAACGTATTCACTTTTTGATAGTTATCATAAGAAATTAAACAAAAATAAATTATTTTAATTGTTAGTTGGAATAGTTACGAGTTCTATGTGCCTGTTAAGTGTTTTCCATTTTGAAAAGAGTCTAGACTTTTACTTACACTACCCTGTTCCTTAAAAGTTATAATCTAAAAATTATGCAAATTCAAACTCATGTGTTGACTGCGTTAATAATGGAAAGAAAAAAATTCGGAAAAATATAAAGGTTCGTGTTGAAAAATACCTTAAAAGTGGTTTCTAACCACTTCATGAAATATTAAAGTTATGTGATGTAAGTAAATGATTTTTTAAATTGAAACAAATCATTCAAATTTATTTCCAAGCAAATAAAATATTTCTTATTTAAGTTATCTTATTTAAATATTATTAGTATCTGTAACGTAGTTTTTTATATTTTTCTTCGCTCCCTCTCTTTATTAGGGTTTCTCTTTCAATTCGCCCTTTAATATAATATTCACTTTTTCGTAATTGGTTGGAAATTCAGCTTTTCCTTATAAATTTCCTTTACTTGCTTAAAATGTTCAATTACAATGACACGAGTACATTTCAACGATAAAAAAAAACATTTTAAATAAGATTTAAAAATCTGTCAATCTTAAAGATTTATTCAATTTTTATTTAACTTTTTTGTATTAATTTAATTCTCTAATAGTTGTTATATTTTTAAGGTATCTGAGATGCTTTCGACAAGGAAAAATTAACTTCTTTTAAGAAAAATTTTAATAACCATTACTTTTTTTTAAAATTAAAAGCAATTCATGTATTTTTTTAACATTAAAGTATCTGTTGATTGATTTATTTGTTTATGTAAAAAAAACCACACTTATAAATCAAAGTAATCGTGTATTAATCAATTGATAATCTTTAGCTGTATTTCAAATTTCAAAAATTTAAAGATTTATAAACATAATATAATTATAATTTCGAAAATAAAATTCAATAATTTTTTTTAAAAAATATCAAGTTCTATAACCCAAATTTCTAATAATTCTCATACAAATGTCGTACTCTTCTTAAACGTTGTGAGTGTTTGTTAGAAAATAAAATGTATCGGAAATAATCTTATTTTATAACGTGGAAGGACTTCGGATAAAGAAGAATTTGAGATATGTTTATCAAAATCCTAAAAACCCATATTTTGAGAAAAACGGAAACACAGTTTTCACTACGGTTTTACAAGATTGTTTACAATTTAAAAATTCCCTCATCAAATGTTCATTTTATTAAATTTTCATAAAAGGAATCCGTGAAGAATTTTAATGTCTCAGTTACCTTAAAGTGTTCACAAATATTTATGTACTGTAAAAGTCCATATAAGAATTTGTGAAATATAAAAGTTTTTATATTGGTCAATTATTATTAATTTAAAATAAATTCTTTTTACTTTTATGATATTTGATATATAGTTAAAACCAGATATCATAACGAATAATTTGTAAATTTAAGCTTTTACTAATAAAATGGAAGGGATTATTTCCTATTTTTTAAAAATATATTCGCTTTCAGATTGATTCCTGTTCCGTTATAAAATATAGCTCAATTAAAGAAACTCGTTAATTTTCTTTCATAATTATCCTTTTCCTTCATAAAAGGTGAGTAAAAGCATAATTATCGTCTATTAATCATAATTATCTTCTTTAAAAACAAATTATGCCAGAAATTTCTTTTTCTAAATGCATTATATCGATATAAATAATATGACATTATCGATTTACTCTTTTCTAGTTATTTTTGTTTGTTAACTGATATTCAATTGAATGATATATGCGTTTGCAAGACCGTTGTTTTTCTTTTCATAGCATGATTCTGCTCTGGAAATTCATTTTTATATGGCAGGATATGTAGAAAATATGGATGTCTAGAATATTTACAAACGAGGAGTAGTTTAGATTATTTAACTTCTCAGAGACTTAGATGCCTTCGTTTCGTGCAGAATTTACAAAACCGCTGTGTCGAATGATATCATTTCCGTAAAGGAGTTCTTTGGTAAACACGGGTGAAGTACTCTCATGATTCTCCTAGAAGCCTTTCACAGTTTCGACTTTTGTTCTAGTTAATTCATTTCCAATTTCCTTCTCTTTTTGCATGGACATGATTTTGTTTAATTGCATGATTTTTTTTAAATGAATTTGCGAATGTTTATCGATGATTGGCTTCAGATGTTGCCCTTTTGCTTTTGAAAATAACCTTCCTACTAATTCTAACTGCGAGGATTTGTAACTGGAGATATTTAGTAATATCAACAAAACATCCACAAAATGAATTGTATGTTTTTTTTTAAATTGCTTGATAGCAAAATTAAAAATAAATAAAAATGTTGGAAATAATGTGATAAAATTTTAAAATATAACTATAACTTGAAAGAAATTGGAAACTGTATTTTTTCCTTTGCCTTGATATATTTTCTAAAGTTTAATGTATAATCACAGATGGTCTCATTCATAATTCTATATAATTTATGAATAACACTCATATTTTCTATTCATTTTTTTATTTTTAATTGACTGATTCTTTATTTACTGATAACGAGAACTAATAACGATCTATGATCAATAGAAGAAAATTTTACCTCTACAGGCAAACCATTCTCGTAACAACCACAACACGATAACATGAGGACTTTGAGCTCCGACGGATTTAATTTATTATAATAATTAAACCTGAGAGATCCTAACTCCCGCTACTAAGATTTGGATAGTTCTTTCATGTTTCCCATATAATTTTGAACTACTAGAAATTGACGAGATTGACACCTGAGCTCACCCTCCACTTTTCAGATGTATGCTTGGTAACTTGAGGTGTTTGATCCATTGAGAAATTTAATGGGCATCCGCATGATGTGTGCATCTATGAGGAATTGTAACAGTTTTAAAGACGAAATTACTTTCTAAAATTCTTTAATTTTGGATATATTTCAAATGATTTCTTTTTATAATGGAAATCTAATTATTTAATGTCAATTATACACTTTTAAAAACATAAACATATTAAGATTAAGTACTTGATTGTAATGCGCTTCACTAAAAACTAATTTCAGAAAAAAATGTGATGCGTATTAATAATTTTTGTATAAAGCTTTATATACATTTAAGCTGACACACACTCCTATTACTTAAAAGTATTAGTTTGCATTGAGGAGATAGGAAAAGATTCTTTTGCTTATTGCGTGTTAAAAGTAACTGAGATTGCTTCAAATTCCGAGTTTTAAAATATTGTTTTTTGATTCAGTAGAAATATTATCTATGATAATTTAATAAGTATAAAACAACAAAAAAATTATTTTTCAAACTATAAGTAAACGTGGGCCACACAATATAAAACATGTTTTTATATGCATTTTTTCCAAAATGCGTTTTTTTTCTGGGTTCTGGTACGAGGTCTTTAATATTTATTCCATCCAATTCTGTTTCCTATAAAGTGAACATAATTTTTTCAAATAATCACTGATAAATGTTAGATGAAGTATAATTTTGATTTAAACGCAACATCATACAAATTTTAAATACAAACACAAATTTTAGGTTTAGAACAATATTGAGCAAGAAATAAAGGAAGTTTAATTCAGAAATTTTTTTAAAAAATTAACTTTATTGAATTCTAACTTTGAAATTATAATTTCCTTTATTGCGAGAAAGAGTAGATTTTTGAAACATATGTATACCATATATTTTGGCTTATAAGCCTAGAATATATATAGCAAAAAACTTTTTCATTAGCTGCACTCAAACTATAAATTGCCAATTACAATACGTTTCTATCTCTGAAGTCTAAATACGATAAATTTAAAAAGAAATAAATCTAAATAAAAAGATCCTTCTTTTTATGATTTTCATTTTTTTTTGTGAATGTTTATATTACTGGTTCATTAATTCGTAGCCCAAATGAAGATTATGATGCTGGCTTAGGAAATGTAATAAAACTTAAACTAAAAGTAATAAAAGAATACCGTAGATAATATGCACATCAAAAGAACAATATAGATAAATATTTCATTAAACCTTCTAACATACTTTTCGGTTGTTTCGAATGCAATATTTCTGGGGGGGAAAGGGGGGGGAGGTAATTCATATGGATATTTAATTTTTTCATATTGGCTTATATACGGGTTTTGAGGAGCGGAAAACACTCTTAACTTGTACACGGCTTGTATTCAGGAGTAGAAATTAATTATTTATGTAAATAAATATGATTTTCTTTACCTCAACACATATTTAAGTGTACACTTATGCTGAACATTGAAATATTGAATAAGCTGAACATTGAATAAGCTGAACATTGAAAATCCGGGCTACTTCACTGCAAAGGAATACGAAAAATTGGATAACAATCGAATCAGGGATTCGAAGCGCTATACAACACCTGTTGTATGTAAGCGTAGGAAAGTTTTAAAGGCCATCAGGAAGAAAAAAAATAACTTATTTAAGTTATACAGATAGTGAAGTTTGCAAATTAGGGGCCTGTTAATGTTAAATGTTTAATTAATTGGGTAAGTTTCTTTGGTTTAAATGTATTTTTAGTTCTTTCTCAAAATCAATATTTTCAAGTTTTGCTTCAGCGCAAAACATCATATTCAAAAGGGGTATGCATATAATGTTATGAAACCTTAGTAGAATACTCTAAGAAAATGAATTCAGGATTTGAACATCTTCTATTGTTGTAATTCTGTTACTTTGCCGTTTATTGCTGATAAAAGTCATAAATTATCTAATATTTTTACGGTTTTTCTGTATGTTAAAGTATGACTTCCTATTAATATTTAATTATCAGGGTTATAATTGTGAGAGAGGAACAAATCCTGAATTAGAATCAATTCATTATAATAAAATTAACAGAATTGAAATTACTATTCAAATTTCAGTTTTGATGTTTTGCACAAGTGTCATTTTATTGCTATTTTTATGTATCATTTGAGCTAAAATAGTAAAAAAAAATTTAATTTTTGCCGATTTTACATTTTAAGTTTTTAACCATATCCAATAGTATGATGCATATAAAAAGTTACTTTTTCAATTATTTAATAAATCCTCTTCGTTGGTATTTGTGTATTCTGAGAATATTTTATAGAATTACATTTTGGTACTTAAAAGCAAGAAATTATAAACACAGAATAAAATGTTGACAAAAATAGTTTTATTCCAGATTATTCTTTAATGAATTGAAGTAAATTTTAGATGCTTTATGACATGAGTAAGTTATTTCCGAATATTTTTTTAAAGAACATAGTTTTAACTTAAAGAGAAATTTCATGTGTATTTTGGAACCAAATTTTCGCAGTCTAATCAGGTATCCTTCCTGTTAAGTCCCAAATACTATTCATTATATTATAAGTGATTGTCTGGTGTTTCATCACTAGTGTCTCACATTTTTTTAAGTTATGTGTTTTAAACTGATATGACTTGGGGGGAGGGGAGGAACCATAACTCTTTTTTTTTGCTGTAATTCAAAATTTGATTTTTATATACTTAAGTTTTTAACGCAGACATTTCATATCTCAGGATTTTTTTATAATGTGGCTAATGAAATGTAGCAAAAATTTAAATAAATATTTGATGCTGTATATTCAAATTTTATTTTATGCATGAATTCCAACATTCATTCACACATAATTAAATAAAACAATTTCTTTTGTAATCGATACATGACACAAACACTATAGTTATGTTCTTCATTAAATTGTGAAAACGCTAATAAGTGTTCACCATAGAAGACGGCTGAGTATATTATCTAGCCCCTTTTTTAACACAATTTAACCACTTTATTCATGCACTTTTTAAACTTAATGTTTTTTAAAAAAAATATGCTTGTGCTGAGATGAATTACAAAATGAAACCGAGGTTCTAATGTTGGCTGAAAGAAACAAGAATCACATTTGCACTGCAAGGTAACGAAAAGATTGTAAGCAGTACTCAAGATTTATAGAATGTAAAATTTTCCATTTCCTCAAAATTCTGTTTTTTATACCCGACTGTATCATTTTTTTTCAAATGTAATTTTGAAAATTAACATTTTATACATATTTTTAAAAATCAGATTATTGTTAATATAAGTTCTGGAATTTAAAATGTAAAAAAGCTTCTTAATTTTATCCATTATTCCATTTAATGTTGTGACTCAAAAGAGTTAGTGGATTTTAAATAAAATTTCTGGAGATTTAGCCGTTATTTTGAACGAGTCAAATTTTCCACGGATATTCTAAAATTATTATCGTATATGTAGTAGTTCATTCCAGGTTGAGACATTTAACAAATAAGTGTCGAAAAGCTCCTTTTTTATTAATAACTTTTTATCAAGATGAAGAGTCTGCGAGCATTTACAGTTCATTCGCTGACGCAGAATTTATTTCTAAGACTTCTAAAAAGGAAATGGTAAATTTGCCTGAATTTTGTGTAAAATAAAAAACTTGGGAATTAAGGAGAATTTCTGGAAGGACGATAATCATCTAATTTTAATTACTAATCATCTTAATGTCTTTAGTGCTGCCATTGTTATTTTCCACTTCATTCCAGTGTTGCTAGATCGAGCTATTTTTCGCAAGGATTGTTATTTCTTAAGCCGTGAGCTACTGTTATCTTTTAACTAATTTATGAATTATATGGTACTCTATTTGATTAACATTATATGCATTAAATTATTAAAAACCATTTTATTACAGTTGAATTTCATTCAAAGAATAATATTCTATAAAATTTATTTAAGTTTTATGAATTTAATTTTTTTTAGACTAACTATATTTTCCATTTCTATGTATAAAAGATTTATATCTTAAAACTATGTAGCTTACTCATAAGTAATACGAATGAAGAATAGATATTTTCAAGAATGACGTCAAAAAAGACAAAACAAAGGAATCGAATGTGTTTTGAGCTTTAGGATTCAATTCTTAGAACAAAAATGATTGTGAAAGAAAAAAGAACTTGTTGTATTGACTTCATTTCTTCTCGACGTATGATTCATTACAAAATGGAAAGTTGCAAAAATCAAAAATATTACTAAGTTATATATATATATATATATATATATATTAATTAGTACTTCTTTAATTAAGTTTATAAAAACACTCGAAGCCAATTTCATTTTTAAGTAATTATTTTATTGTAGCAGAAAGAGGTCATTTCCATACGGTGGAAGGTTTAACTCCGCAGTTGGATAAAAAGTTACAGTTCAGCCAGAGCGTAAGATTAGGAGAGAGTAAAGGCATGAGAGGGTTTTTCACTGTGTTTTTGGTTATATAGTAGGGAAATCTTACAATAAACGTCATATACAACATGTGTTATTAATGGAGGAATTTCGAGGGAAGTGTTGACCTAAAGTCTGGTAGGGATCATCCCTACAGGTCTGGAGCAGTGTGAACAGCGTTGTCAGAGAATTTTTAAGAACACGTGATTGCATAAATTAAAGTTAAAAAGGAATAGTATCAGGAAATAAGAATTAATGTTTTACGTTTAAATGAGAGAATAGGAAAAATTAGAAAATTAAATTATGATTTTGAGAAACTAATATGAATAAAGAAATCATTACACACACACACACACACACACACACACACACACACACACACACACATATATATATATATATATATACAACTTTGACTCTTTTAGCCTTTTCTTCTTCATCCCCTACTGCATTGTCATAAAAGACTTCTGCAACATTTTTATTAAAATTACTTGATGAATATATAGGAAAGAAAGCAATAATACTTCGTACTGACAAAAATAAATTACTTTAAGAAAAATCTTTTCAACGCAAATTACTATGCATATTTCAGATAATAAGATTTTATAATTATTTACTCTTAATGGAAGCGCATTTGGATGTACAACGTGCTAGACATAATTATAGCATTCTTGGTTTATCGAAAGATTTTAAAGGAGGACAGGTGATATCACTCCTCTTATTATGCTGAAACACTTTGCGAACACCCTACGTTTTAATGGGACATCAAGATGAGAATTTTACTTTGAATATTTTATTTTATGAATAAAGTTACCTTTTTTAGGCTTTTCTCTGAATTTAATATTCTCATTTTAGTTATCTAATATATTTACACTATGAATCGATTTTGGTATGGACGCTATGCGTATATCTTACCTAAATATTTAAAACTACATATTTAAATAATTGTTACCTAAAGCCTTAACAACCTCTTTATTATCTGAATCCTCCAATTCAAGATTAATAATATGCATTAAATTTCTTCTTCCATACTCAGTTTCACTTACTATGAAGATATTGATATAAAAATTTATTAAATAGATTGAATTACCTTTTTTCTGGATGGGGAGAAAGGCTAAATATTCTTTTCCTGGATGACATTAAGGTTAATTTTATTGTAGTGTAAAATCAATCCTATTTTTTTAAAAGTACTTGATAAATACCAGTTTCAGTTTTAAAGGGAACCAACAGTTATATGTGCTAGTCGTAAGAACGAAATAAATGGTAAGACTCACTTTAGTAAGGTTTTCGAAAGGACAAAGTTGCAAAAAAAAAAAAAAAATGCGTAACAAAAGATAGATTTTTAAGTAAAAACTTACGTACACATAAAATGTTAAGAAAATCATGGAATTGTAACCATTCTTTAAGCCTCCAGGTCAGGTGAAGATAAAATGAAAGGAACAAGAAAAATTGTGTCTTCAATTGAAGATGCCTTACGCAGATTAGTTTGTCCCCTTTCATGAATTCTAAACCTATCATTTAAAATTTCTTTGGTCAATATTCAGTGAAATACAGTAGTTTTGTTCATTTCCTCTCCAATGTATATAGAATATACGGCAAACAAAATAAACTTGGAAGGAAAAAGTTTTTTTTTTGTTTTTAAGTAACCTTTTGTCTGAGCTACTTTTTCGAAATGAAGTAAAGAAAGATTTTGTGAGTTTTATACGAAGTGCAACAAGAAGGATTAGTTTTCCTAAATATTTTTATTTGTAAACCTCCTCTTTTGTGAATATTTCAATTTGTTTAGTGTTAAGTTCAATACTTGTGTACTATTCCATGAAGACATCACATAAAACATTGGAAAAAAAGCTGCCTTGAATTTGAATTCAGAAATAACAGAAATGATTGTAAAGATCCCATAAAAGAAGTACGTACTGAAACTGGACAGAAATAAATAAAAGGAGAATAAAATGTTCTTTTTATTTGTTGAAGGAATTCATTCTATGTTCTTCATTTTCTGTATTTTACGCCGAGCATAAGAAAGAAACAAAAATGAAATTTAATAAAGAAAATGTTTTATTCCGCTACAAAAATCGGAGTACCTAGTGTCTTTTTTGTTCCCTTCGTTTCACTTAAATTATTTCTTTACTAAATCTTCATTCACTGGAAACAGAAAAAAATGAGTCATCGCTTCAAAATGAATGATTACACTTTAGTTCTTAAGAATATTAAATATTGTTTTTCCTTAATCGAAAATGAAAAAGAAAAAAATGGTAGAAATATTCATATTAGTAGTAACGAGATTTTTCAAAAGATACGGCATATAATTGATCTAAATGTCAAATTTATGTAAGCTTCTCAAGTAATTCAAGATTTATTTTTGGAATAAGAAAATACTCAGTAAAGTGAGAAAATTCATCACATATGAAGAAGAATATTTCACGAAGTTGGAACTATTTAAATAATTTTGTGTAACAATTGGCAGTAAACAGTGTTGTGAAAAAGTTTATAATTTGTTGTCCTCTCTGCAGAAAGAACATTCTGATCGGAAAGACTACTGACAGAAAATGTTAAAATATTTAAATAAATATTGATGCATAGGTTCTCGTAGGTGTGACCTTATGACAAATTTAGTTACCAAAGTATCCAAATTCGGAGACAACATTAAATGATATAATTTTATTGGCCCTGTAATTTGTTATTTTTTTATTGTAGCTGTACATTTTTGTTATTCATGAGAGTTTCTGTGTGAGTGCGTCAAAAAAAAATGGTGTATTTGCTAGGGATTTTCAGAATAAATTTGTATATGTTCATAAAGGAACTGATTTATTTGAGTGGACCTTTCTTGCATTCCAAAAACTATACACTGAGTAACATTTGGTATCAGAAGTGGGATTCCAGGAGTGAATGCCAGCGGTTCGCCTTGAAAAAATTATGGAGGACCAATTAAAAGCCTTCTTGGATATAATAATGATATAAAATATAGATTAAAGCCAAATAAGAACTCTCGGAGAAGAAAATGGGAACGTAAAAGAAGATATGAAATAGGAAACTAAGGACGGAAGGCCTTAAATAGAATGATGGATAAGAATAGAGAAATGTCTAGAATAAATGAAGAAAAAACTTCACAGGAAAATTTAAGAAATTGAAGGAAATAAAATGCATAAAAAGAAGTGTACAATAGATTTCATCATTTCTAAAATTGTCTGAAATCTCTGGAAACCTATAGACCTAAAGAAAATAGACTCCAGAACTTTGAGAATCTTCTAGAATTTCTTGAAAGTAGTCCTGCTAATGTCGCTTTACAAATAAAAAGACTTGCATCTCGTTTCATGATCAAGCTCTCTATTTATGACAGAGTCAATACTCGGACAGAAACTAGCCAGAAGCAATACCAACACCAAATCAAGAAGCATCAACAAATACTGATGTTCTGATAAAAGATTAGATATCACGATATGGAGTTACTGTCATCCTTTACTCAGACCAAGGAACGATTTTTACTCAAATTTCCTGAACAACTACACTACATCCACAGTCTGATGAAATGGGAAAATATTCAGTTGAACTACTTTGAATAACTGGTCTATGTATGTTTCTAGAAATCATATTGCTTAGTATCTACATATTCCTTTATTTCTTCTGAGTACTTAATTACTATACAAGAGGCTATTGCTTGTTCTCCTTCTGACATGTCGCTTGGTCGAAGTCTTTGTTTACTATGTGATCTCTTTGGGGGACCAACTGATATACCCTCTTTCACAGATGAATAAGTTTGGGCTGTGCATACACGTTTGGATAGTGTCTGAGATAAGTAATAAAAATTTTGATCTATCAGATGAAAACCTAGTACTATACAAGAGCTACGAAACTTTCCTTTGTAGAAGGAAACTTTATTTGGCCTGACAATGCGACAAGATATCGTAAACACAATCTCAAGTTGCAGTATCGTTAGAGGAATTTGTACACCAATATTAAAAGTTTAAGCGATTTTTTTCGGATTCAAATGGCGCCGACAACAAAGCCAAAAATTTGAACTTTATTGTCTTCTCTGCAGAAAGGACCATTCCGACCGGAAAGACCATTTCAAAAAAATAAATGTGAACTTGACATCAAACTTAGTCTCAAAAAAGAAACCTTTTTTTCTGACGGAGATGAAACTGTTAAGCTTTGTCTCTAAGTATTTGCGCGCCTTCTTCTCAATAGCTTTAAATGGATCCATGGTCATATCTGATGTTTTACAATTAAACATTTTTATTCGAGGTATTGTTGATAAATTTGATGTCTTTGAAGAACTTGATAGTCTGAAGTTATTGCATGCTATTAGATATTTGAATAAGTAAAATCTTGCCTAGAAAATCTTAAAATATATTGTTGCAAACTTATAAGTATGTATATTTATGGAGTACCATCAATGATAGGTAAAGTCAATGGCACTATAATTGTGCTTGAAACATGTTTAAATCATCCAATATTAAAATAGAATTACATTATAAGACTCATTGTATGCCAAAACAATAAATATGCAACATGCTATATTACCACTTGTGATATGTGTGAAAAATTAGAACAAAAGAGCATTAAATAAAAGATAGTTCAAAAGAATATTGTTAATTGATAGAATTGGGTATGGGTACCTTAACCTTTATTTTGAAATTTAATGGCTTTCTAAAGGGAAGGGATAAGTAGATTGTGGGAATTGAAAAATACCGTTTCTAATTTTTTTTAGAACAGGAAAAGGAACTATTTGATGAAAGAACCCATATTATTTGATAATATTTGGGTATTTGATTTGACATTTAAATTGATATATCTAGCCATCTTAATGAGCTAAGCTTAAAGCTACAAAGCAAGGATAAATTATATAATTTTCTAGCTTAGTAAAAAGCATCATTTCATTTCAATTGATATAAAAGTTGTTAATATCTCAGTTAGAAAATGAAGATTTGAGTTAACCCTATTCTGGAAAGAACATAGTAAATCTGTTGATAATAACAGCTATTGGGTCAAATATATTGGAAAAAATCATTGATATTTCACGAGATATTTGAAAATGGTTTTCATGATTTTGCTCAAGAAGAAAACAATATTCCCTCAATTGTTTCTTCTTTGAATTAGAATATAGATTTTTGGATATTGTTGTTCATA
The DNA here is from genome assembly GCA_019974015.1 of Nephila pilipes. NCBI lineage: Eukaryota > Metazoa > Arthropoda > Arachnida > Araneae > Nephilidae > Nephila > Nephila pilipes. Next base: position 463,365 of record BMAW01060795.1, read on the forward strand.
TACACTTATTTATTCTTTTATTCTTTTTTGTAGAATTGTGATTTTGAGTTGAATGAGAGAATAATTTAATATTGATATGTGACAAGCAATTGTAAGTGCTACTGCTAAAATTCTTTTCAACAAAACGCCACAATTTTACAACATACCCATATTCGATACAGATAATCATTCTATTTAAAACATCCCGACTTGTTCTTCAAATCCTAAAACCAAATACCATCGATATATAAATTCTTAAGCAACATGCTTCAGTATCTCTATCCCTGTTTTTTATTCCACGGGTCGGCCTTATTTTTAAGTCTATGTATAGGATTGCAGACCCTGATCGCATGCTTTGCGTTTTTCACCATCTGACTGTTCAAATTTTTTACGTTATGAACTCATAAATAGCCAAAAAGTTTTGTGCACAACGACAACCAGAGTTACATATGAATCCCGAGATATCAACATTTTTAGGCCATTTACATGATTCGGAAGGGCTTTGATGAGATGAGAGAAATTAGCTGACTAGAAAAAGATAGAAGTTGATGTTCAGCAAGAATCAGAGCAGTCCCTGATTAGATTTCACACGAGATATTAGACTCGGAAACTTCTGTAAATAGCTTTATATATAATATTATTAAATACTTGTAACATAAGGTCAATATCTTTCCTTAGAGTTCAGCATACTATCATTAATTCTATATCAAACGATACATTATCTTATGTTTTCAATGATTTTCGAGTATCCTCTATGGACCATGTGCAGTTTGGTGTCTAAGCATACGCTCTCCAAATGTTGCACCTGCATTCAAATCATGATTTAATTTTTCGTCAATTTTGTTTCAGCTTCTTCGCTAATTTTCGTTTTCTTACAGGTTTTTTTTTTTTTACTTCCTTTTCTTAAAATTAATTATTTTTATTTTCTTAATACTGCTCTTCCTTATTTTTAACACATTTTCTTAAATAATTATAAAGAAGTGATAATTTTGCATATTTTATTACTTAGCTTTCGATGTAAACACCACCAAATTACTATCTGAATGTTAAATATTATTTTTGTAGTTTAAGTTGATTTTGGGTTGAAAATTAGTCAGCTGAGATTGCGTTAAATTTTTAAACAGAGCTGAAAAGCATCATTTTATTTTTATTTTTAATTTATTTTTAAAAATTATTTCATCCAGAAATCTATCAATCTAAACGATACATTATTTATACGGTGAATGGAATGGATAATTAGCTGTATTTTAAATAAAAACTGCAGGGAAGAGGAAATAGTGATTAGCGGAATTTATTCAAATTATTAACTTAAACAATCAGTTAAAAATTTCCTTCTTCTCCGTCCTCTTTCTCTCGCTTAAAAATCCTGCTCCGTTAAGCACAGCTCTGTGCCTATTACTTCAAGAAATATGTCCTTATTGCTATTTATTATTTATCATGAATATTTTAGGAGATTATTGTAATAATTCATTTGTGTGTTTGTTCCCTGTTAAAAACTTACAGTCTTAACTAAACAAACAGAGATAAGTTTTTGCATCGGAAGCATATGCAATCTGTAGTTCTAAGATGTGTTGCCATCCAGTTTTCAAGTCTTGGGTCACCACTTCGGCGATAGGGGGGTTTCGATCTAGTGGAGGAGAAATTAGTACAGCTTGGAGCGCCGGTGGCATATAGAACCCTGGAACAGTGGGTCAGAGTAAAAATTGACTGGTCGCTTTTTGCTAGGCCTCTACTATTTATGCTAAAAGAAACGACCCTCTCTGGCTGGTTATATAGGCATTTTAACTTCTGTCGTTTTTGACTACAATGGTAATGAATCCACGTTTCGTCCACTGTTATGTATCGAAGCATAAGCTCTTCAGGATTGCGACGAAAAAGCGCCAAATTGGCCTCGGATTCGACCATACGATAGTGTTTATTTTCTACTACTAGAAAACGCGGCACCCTTCTTCTCGAGATTTTTTTGACATCTAATTTTTAATTCTGAAGAAAACACACTATCCTGCCATATGCAAGTGGTCTGAAATGTTTCGCGCACTTTGATTCGTCGATCACTCAAAACAATATCGTAGATTTTGTCAATCATTCCAAAAGTAATCACTTCCACTGGACCTCTTGATTGACGTTCAGCTCTTGTGGACGTACGGCTTTACTTAAAATTATATACCTAACTGTTAACAGTTGCAAACAAAGAAGAAGATGTGCCATGAACTTCATTCAACTTAGCTTTGATCTCTTTGGGTGTTAAGAACTTTAAATATAAGAATTTAATCTCCGCTCGAAACTCACTTTGTCCATTTTTCTAAATAAATACAAGTGACTTGCTACAATTGTCAGTAAAATTGAAACCATGTGATGACAGTAACTGAGGATTAGACAGCGATCTAGCGTGTCATGATGCTTAGTGAGAACAATTCATGTTCAATGTTACGAGCACCATCTCTTGGATTTTCTATGGATTCACTGAACGATACTCGTAAAACAAAACAATCATAAAAACTGCCCAAAGTATGCATTATTTCTCCTTGTTTAGTCTAGAACTAGGAAAAAAAGAAGAAATTAATATAAAACCAGCCATTAAAATAACAACTAGATTACAATAACAATGATAATAATGCGAGATTCCATATAAATCTGGGTTAAATAATTATTTATAATGGAAATATGTATCTGCATTGCGGAATGATCTCCAACTAATTTATGGAATGTTGCCATTCATAGTCATTCTGGCAAAGCAATATTAACTCAGAAGCAATATAACAAAATAACTTGTAATGTTACTTTTTCTAATCTGATGTAGACGGTAGACGTTTTTTCTCCGCTCTAATAAACTAAGATAAACATAACGGAAAGAGAGAATTAGATAAATAAGTGTTCGGAAAAAAGTCTTACAGAACTCTTAGAAGCAAATTTTGTTTTTCTTTTTCTTCCTGATAATATAAGTAAATAATTTACTTCCAACAATGATTCATTTTCTTTCATTTTAAGTGTTATCTTTTCTTGACGTTTGATGGTAAGCCATTATTGTGAGAAGGAAACTAACATTTTCCTGATTGTGTGATGGTATCTGTAGCAATAACATCCGTTTTCTCGTCGATTCTATGACCAGTAATTGATTAAATTAATAATTTTAAAAAAAATTAAAACTTACTTAAAATTAATAAAATTATTTCTGTAGTTCGTTAAGTTTCTTATAAAACTGAAATACCCCTTCCCAAACCTCAGAAACTGTAGTTTTACTTCAAATGTTACAATTAGTTCTTATCTGAACATCTAAACACATTTACATTCAAAAGCAAATAATTCAGAAGTTAAAACTTATATTAAATGAATACTAATTATGAATATCTATAATCTTATTTGATGTATGTTGGAAGCGAATTTACTCATCTTACCTATTATTTAATAAAATTGAACTTAACATATTTTTAGTTCCTAAGCTATGTAATTAAATACATTGTCTCGAAACTTCAAAATTATCATCAAACTCATATATTGATTAAGAATGCAACAACGGAAAAATTGAATATGAATCTAATCTAGTAATTTCTTTTAAAATCCGTTTAATTTCGCATCGCAAAATTAATAATTTGTTCTATGATTTTTGTTCAAAGAAAAGTTATTATAAATCCATTAAACTGTCCGTTGCCGATGTGGATTCAATTGCAAGTGCCAACTTTTTTTATACATTAGGTAAATCACTCATTAGAAATCATTTTAGAAGTTTTTTTCAATATAGTTATATTTTTAGTAGTAGTAAAATATTTAATTATTGTACTTCCAAAAATAGACATTTTTGGGGTTATCTGAATTGTACGTAAAAGAATACTATTTATTTATGATTACATAAAAATTCTTAATTGAATAATTAATATTTTTTTCAAGCGATCTAATACTTACAGTTTTATTTTACATTTCTAAAGAAAAATAATTATTAAAATGTGGAATAGGAACATTAAAACATAGTACTAAGATATTAAAATAGAATATTAAATTGTTAAAACGTAATGTTAAGTTCTTTACTTTCATAGGAATATTTTTTTAAATATCCAGCTACATTTGATTTTCAGATTATTCTTCATTAATTTCTTCTCCATTGTTTAATTTATAGGAATAATAAATGCTTTATAACTGATAAGTGAAAAGAAGTTGTGATATTAAGAATTTTTCTGTACATATATGGCTAGAATGGATCAAATAGTACCCCTGTTATGCTTGGGAATTGACAATGCTATAACTCATTGAAGTATTATACATTTTTTTAAAAACTGCACGAGTGTGATATCTTTCGCATTTTCAGAAATCGATGCCCTTCACTTTTACGGCCGCTTTCTTTACAACAGATTTACCGGAAGCCACTTATTGTGTTGTTGTTTCGTGGTTTCAGATACACACTGAAGATTCTAGACCTCAGCAACGGTGACGACTTGGCGCAAAATTTCAAGGAAACTTGTCAGAGACACAATGAAATTTTGATTTGGCAGTAAATTGTCGTCAAGTAGAAGCTAACCTTTGAATTTATTTCACAATTGTTTGAACGCTTTTTAATACAGTCAAATGTACGTAGTGAAAGAACGATCTTACTTTATGAAAGAGTCAGTTGATAAAGTAGGATTGTTCTTATATTGCGTAATTACAACCATATATTGTTTTAAATCTACCTCGTACATTCAATAGGAACGATAGAAGGTAAATTAATTATTTTTCACCTAACTTCCTTTCGTATACATTTTTTTCCTTATTTTTGAGGAAAATTCATTTATTTAAATATTCTAGCACATATAACAAAATAGTTATTTTTTTAAATTTCTATTATTTATTAAATTGACGCCTGCACTTTTTTTAAAATACAAACATAAGACATCATTTTCGGCTAAAACCTCTTTTTAAAAAGTCAAAGCTCTCGTCTAGTAGCTATTACACACATACACACACATATATTATATATATTATATTTATTATATATATATATATATATATATATATATATATATATATATATATATGATGTTTCCTGAATGACAACTCCACCAAACTTTTGCCAAAGAAATGATTCCAATAAGCTCTTTTCCGACCTTTTGTCATACTTCATTCACGGCTGACGTGTCATATTGATTTTTTAATAAAAACTGGCCTGTCCCAGAGTGAAACAAATATTTTTAAAAAAGTTGAATAAAAGCTTACCAATCGATGTTTCTTAAAGGAAATAATTTGGCGAAGACAATGTTATGGATTAGAAACTGCAGAATTATTCATGTTACACAATCATTCTCTAATTTGAAATGAAATATTTAATTTAGGCTGTATAATGAAAAATTAAATTTATTTTAAGAGAAATATTTATCTTCATAAACTCTCTTTTTCTTCTTAAACCCTCTTTTAGTATTGGTGTATTCTTTTTTTTAAAAAATTGAAGAATTCCATATCCTTTGCTATTAAACAATTTTGACATGAAACAGGTTTAATCTTCAAAAATGTCTAAATTTCAATTACCAACTTTATTCAATCAAAAGGTCATTAATAGCTAACATTTTAATAATGCATTATTATTTAAATTATTTAGAAAATAGCTTCGGATTTCCTTTTATCTTTTAATTACTATTATTTACCTTAAGCTTGTTCTTTGAAAGAATTTTGTTCAGAAATTTTTTTATTAGCTTAATTAACATATGAATATCAAATTTGCTTAATATCGGGAATACTAAAATCACACACATGTTCTTCATAGATAAAGTTAATTTTGATACATATTTTCGAAATTCTATTCAATATAAACTTTGTTCCATTCATTTTAGAAATCTACCTATTTTCTACAATTTCCCAGCATTATTCTTTTAGTTTAAATATATGAAGTGTATTGATCTCTAAAATACTTTTATTTCAGAAAAATCAGACTATTCTATCACCGGTATTACACTAAATTACTAAAAATTAATAAAAGAAATTACTCTTGCTATATATATGAAAGGAACTCAGTTATAATGAATAAACTTCAGTTAGTGAAATAAACATCAATTTAAAAGACAGTAACTTTTGAACTAAGAAAAAAGATAATACATTATTCTCTATTTCATGTTACTTTACATATTTTGTCTCGAAAGTGTTAAATATTTTTCAAAAGATATTTACTTTATCTATTTAGCCAGTGTGTATAGCATTCCAAAAAATGTTTTTGGTGTCAAAAATAAATCTTGCTACTCTTCTAAAACATTCCTTTTTTTTAAAAAAAAAGGAAAAAAAAATTATCAGCTTTGCGAATTTGGCGAAAAGCAACCTTACTGAAAGAAAGTTTTTTCTTCTTTTAACTTTTCTCACTTTCGTATGTTTTTACCTTTGTCCAAATTGATAAAAAGCCAAAAAATTCCCTTAGGGCCCACGATCTTGCACATCAGCAAAGCAAATTAGGAATTCAGGAATAAAAGATCTTTTTTCCTTTCGTAAAATGCCAAAACTATGTCGAAAGAGAGACCGATGAAAATAACGAAAAAAGTAGTACTTTTTTTTATTCTTTCTATCAGAATCATTGATATTTTTTCTACATCCTTATTAATCTGAGAATGTGGAAGAAAAATATAAAAATGCAGTTTCACAATATTTATACATATTTTTACAAATAATATGGTATAATTTTAATTTTAATTGGTAATTCGTTACAAATTATAAAATAACTTATAAGTATTTATTCAGTTAAATTATATATATTCATTGAGCATAACATTTTTGTTATACTTGCAGCATTCAAAGCAAAGTTATTACAAATTAACTCCAATATGTTCAGAACTGTATACTTTTCCAGCAGAGACCACGTGGCTCCCGCCAGAAGACACTGTTGATTGGAATGAGCAGCGTAAAAACAGAACGAATTTTTATTAGAACTTAAGAGAACACTTTTGCTCTACTATGTAACTTGTGTGGTGTTTTGTAGCGCTATGTGTAACTGTTATTGTTTTGTAATTTCATGTCAATACCTTATTTTTATATTCTAAAGAAATTTTATTTTGCTCGGACAATTTATCTCAAAGGAGAGAGATTTACTGCAAATAAAGTTTAAAGCACCAGCTCCCCGGAACGACAGAAAAGTCGATCGGACCAGAAAAGGTTTTGAAGTGAAGTGAAAAGGTTTTTCAAGTGAGTAATTTGCCGCGATTGCTTTCGATGTAAACAACAGACCTGAGTCGATGATTCAGACTGTTTATCCTTATTTACTCGCAACAAAAAAAGTTTCTGCAGAAAAAAAAAGAAAAAAAAAAAAAATTAGGGGGGGGGGAATGTTTTGGAAAGCGTTGGAACGATTGTATCACCTAAAGGTGATTAATTTAAAGGATGTTATGTTGATGTCAAAAAAAAAAAATGTTGTTTTCAAATTTAACTCAGGAGTTATTGATCGATGTATTATAGTGAGTGAGTAAGCCGAGTGGAATTTGGATTGTCTACAGTCTTCTGAGATTTTCTGATTTTTATCATAATAGATTATGAAAATGAATGAACTTATTTTTCAGAGATATATTATATAGCATTGCCGCTCTTTCCATCAGAAATAGAATATACTTTCCTGAAGTAATGATTCGTTAACTTTCGGGTTCAATAATAGCATTTCTTTCTACAGCTCGTTTTACTTTGCTTATCGATAAGCAATCATTTATGATACCACTTAAATATTATAGCGTCTCATATGTTTTCTGGAAGTTGGGTACCGCTTTTGTTCAGTTGTCTTGACGACTTTCTGTTAAAACAATATTAATATATTTTTTTATAAATAGGACTCACTCTTTCTCGGAAACCAAAATCGTCTAGTTTGAGATTATTTATTTTTTTTCTCTTTTAAGATCTGTATTCAATGAGAAACATGACTTTTCAACTGTTTGGTATTGATGATTATGTGTAAAGTATTCAAAGATATTTTATTGTATAGTAGTCGTCTATAATAATTAAGATATTTTGATACAGCGATAAATAAACTGACAGTTGATTAAAAAGCTGAGTAAAATGAACAAATATAAAAGGATAAACAAAATTGCAGAAGTTTAACCTACCTGAGTCTACGATGATATTTAAACTGAAGATAAAAATGACAATTATAAAGTTGAAATGAAATGGCTAGAAAAGGACTGAGAACACCAAACTTGATTGATGTCTGATTGATTTTATTTTACTTTTATTCAATTTACATTCCTACACTCAGTTCAATTATCTCTCAGATGGTAACCATACACCTCGACTACCGCTTGTTAATTGGGTCAAACACTATTTATTTTACAATGCATTTCAGTTAACAACTATCAATGAATGTATTCACAGGTTAAAGTAGATATACTTTTCATCAAAAAGAATTATGATTAGTTGCATACTTGTCATTATAGTAACAATTCTATTATCTCGAAACAAAGTGTATTCTTTAAATAATTGTTTTCTTTTATCTCACATTAAATAAGACTTACCACTTTATTTTTCACTTTGATGGACTTTTTTATGTTATAAGGATAAAAAAAAGTTTATATTTCTGATTTAGGTTAAAATGTATGAAATTTAGACTTACAAACCTAAGGAAAATTTTTTATTATATTAAAATATATAATATAGTCTTATATCTTGAAAATATATAATCTATTATTATTCAAACTAAATAAAAAGAAAATCTGATTGATTATCAACATTTTATCTATAAAACTTAAAAACTTCTTATCTTAAATTTTCACCCACCACCTCGGCATATTTATAAGTAGTTATAGTTGGCACCTTTAGAAAATGTTTTATAATTACATATTGATGTTAAGGAACGAAAAAAATTAATTAAGTTTCTCTTAAGTATATATATAATTATTTGTTAAGATATCAAAATTTGACATACTTGTAGCGCTATGTGTAGCTTTATTGTTTTGTAATTTCATGTCAATCTTTTTTTTACTAAGAAATTTTATTTTTGGATTTATCTCAAGGAAGTTTACTGCAAATAGTTTAAAGCACCAGCTCCCAGGAGACAAAAGAATTTCTGTCCGAGAATATTAGCTTTAACTTTAATCTCTCTCACTATCAGTAAAATAAATTCTTTAAATACTAAAAAATACAATTGTTATATTAACACTACACAAGTTACATGGTAGAACAAAGTGTTCTCTTATATAATAAAGAAATTCGTTCTGTTTTCATGCTCTTTCCAATCACAGTGTCTTCTGGAGACACGTGGTCTCTCTGGAAAAGTATACAGTTCTGAACATTTGAGTTAATTTGTAACTCTTTGAATGCTGCAAGTATAACAAAATGTTATGCTCAATGAATATATATATATTTAACTGAATAAATACATAAGTTATTTTATAATTTGTAACGAATTACCAATTAAAATTAAAATTATACCAATTATTTGTAAAATATGTATAAATATTGTGAAACTTGCATTTTATTTTTCTTCCATTCTCAGATTAATGGGATTGAAAAATATGTGATTCTGATAGAAAGAATAAAAAAAAATATTTTTTTTCGTTATTTTCATCGGTCTCTCTTTCGACATATTGGCATTTACGAAAGGAAAAAAAAGATCTTTTATTCCTGAATTCCTAATTTGCTGCTGATGTCAAGATGTGGCCTAAGAATTTTTGGCTTTTATCGAATTTGGACAAAGGTAAAACATACGATGAAAAAGTTAAAGAAAAACTTTCTTTGATGGTTCTTTATAAATTCATAAAACTGATATTTTCCATTTTTTTAAAAAAAGGAATGTAGAAAGTAGCAAGATTTTTTTGACACAAAACATTTTTTGGAATTATACACTGGCTAATAATAAATAAATATCTTTTGAAAAATATTTACTTTCAGGACAAAATATGTAAAGTAACATAAATAGAGAAATAATTATTATTCTTTTTCTTAGTTCAAAGTTACTTCTTTTAAATTGATGTTTATTTCACTCATTTAAGGTTTACTATTCTTTAAGAGTTCCTTTCTATTATAAGCAAGTAATTTCTTTATTAATTTTTAGTAATTTAGATAATACTGTGATGAGAATAGTCTGATTTTCTGAGAATAAAAGTATTTTAGAGATGTTACTTCATATATTTAAACTAAAGAATAATAACTGGGAAATTGTGAAAATAGAGTGATTTCTAAATAGATGGAACAATTTATATGAATAAATTTCCAGAAAACATATTATCTTTATCCATGAAGAACATGTGTGTATTTATTATTCCCATTATTAAGCAAATTTGATATTCATATGTTAATTAAGCTAATAAAAAATTTCTGAACAAATTCTTTCAAGAACTTAAGGTAAATAATAGTAATTAAAAGATAAAGAAATCGAAGCACTCAAATAATTTAAATAATAATGCATTATTAAAATGTTAGCTATTAATGACCTTTTGATAAAGTTGGTATTGAAATTTAGACATTTTGAGAAGATTAAACCTATTTCATGTCAAAATTGATTAACTTAAGAGATGTAAATTCTATATTTTTAAAAAAAAGAATACAATAAAAGGGTTAAGAAGAAAAAAGAAGGTTTATGAAGATAATACCTCTTAAAATAAATTTAATTTTTCATTATACAGCCTAAATTAAAATATTTCATTTCAGAATGATTGTGTAACATGAATAATTCTGCAGTTTCTAATCATAACATTCGCTCAAATTATTTCCTTTGAAACATCGATTGGTAAGCTTTTATTCAGCAAAAATATTTGCTGCACTCTAGGACGACAAGTTTTATTAAAAAAATCAATATAAACATCAGCATGAATGATACTGTTAAAGGTCGGAAAAGAACTTAAGTATTTTCTTTAGCAAAGTTTGGTTATCATTCAAGAACATCTATATATATATATATAATATATATATATATATATATATATATATATATATATATAATAAATATATATATATAATATATATGTGTAGCTACTAGACAGGCATTTACGACTTTTTTTAAAAGAAGTTTAATAAAATGATGTCTTATAGCATATTTTAAAAAAGTGCAGGCGTCAATTTTAAATAATGAGGAAATTTAAAAAACTTACATTATATGTTGCTAGATTTAAATAAATGAATTTTCCTGCAAATAAGGAAAAAATGTATACGAAAGGAGGTTAGGTGAAAATAATTAATTTCAATTTCATCGTCCTATTGAAGTCTGAGGTAGATTTAAAAATATATGGTTGTATTTATTACAAATATAAGAACAAATCTCTTTATCAACTGACTTCTCATAAATGCAAGAGTTCTCATTCTGCATTTATAGGCATGATAAAAGCGCGTTAAACAGTATGAAATAAAATTCAAATAGCATTAACTGACTGGACACTGTTGCCAAATCAAATTTCAGGTGTGTCTGACATAGTTTCCTTGAATTGAATAAATGTCATCACATTTACTGAGTCTAATCTTCAGGTGTTATCGAAACACGAAACAGACCAACACAATAGTAACTTATCTGTTTAAAGAAAGGGCCGACAAAGAAGTGGGCACAAGAATTTCAATCGAAAGATTCATCCACACTTCGTGTGTTTTAAAAAATGTATAATAGCTTCAATGAAGTTATAGCATTGTCAATTCAAAGCATACGGTACTATTTCGATCCATTCTAATATATAGTAAATTCTCTAATATCAAACTTTTCACACATCATTACCGGCATTTATACATTCCTAAATTAAACTTAATGGAGAAGAATTAATGAAGAATAATCTGAAAATCGATATGTAGCTGGATATTTAAAAATACTAAAGTAAAGGAACTTAACATTCGTTTTAGGACAATTTAATATTACTATTTTTATATCTTGACTATATTTTAATGTTCTGTAACATTTAATAATTATTTTTCTTAATGGAAATCACAAAACTGAGCTATGAGATGTGAATCGCAGAAAATATACCATTATTCATTCCGAATTTTCATAATAGTAAATATAAGTATTCTTTTACATTACACATAGATAACTACAAAATATGTACTATTTTTTGAATACGAATAAAAATATTTTTACTCACAATATGGCAACTATATTGAAAAAAACTTCCTAAATGTTTTCATGGGTGGATTCATCTTATAAAAGTTTAAGCAGGCTTACAAATTGTCCACATCCAGCAAAGCAGGACATTTAAATGGTTTATAATAACTTGACAAGAAATCATAGAACAATTATTCAGTGCACGTTACCTGAGAAATTAAACGGTTACAAAGGAATT
>BMAW01060795.1:475550-485728 GCA_019974015.1 Nephila pilipes
GACTTAAAATTTTGACACGTTTCAAGCAAAGGTTAGTACTCTAGAAAGACCTGGTTACTGGTTTACTACGAGCGCCATCTCTGGGTTAGTCTCGGGAGTTATTGATCGATGTGTTAAATGTACAACTGGTGTTTTATAAGAAATGTTCTTATTTTACTTGGATCTATTGAAAAATAATGCCTCCATTATCATAATAGTTTTATTTTTTCTCTTAGATATTCATGTTTCATCTGTCCCCTTACTTTTGTTATACCTGAATGCTACATATATCCACTGCGTAATGCGTTATTTAGGTTTCGGCATATTCTCCCTCTATTTCCAATAACTAACTTGGAAAATCCATCGGAGAATAATTCAGATGGCCGTCGTTAACAATAAGCTTTAACAAAAACTTTCGCCCCTTCTTCGGATTTAAAATGATGTCATACAATTTTCTCTTGCATGTTAGGGAAGATATAAAAATCTCAGAGTTGTGTGCTTCAGCCTCTCCTTTATGTGGGTCGCCATTTTCTTCAACGTTCCATATACTAACAACATCAAGAAACGAAGAAATCATCTAACTGCATTTGCAAGAACATCTAACGGCATGAAATAGAAGACACTTGTTACTTACAGGAATATCAATTTTTATTAAATCATGTAACAAATGAAAAGATTAAGGCAAATTAGGTATTAACTTTTAATGAATTATCTCGCATTTCCCCCAGGGTTTTGATTAATTTTATTCTTAATAATGAATCAAGCAAATTTCCTGTACACATATATATTTTTTTTAATTTCAAAGTAAAATTCAGTGTTATTTGTGTGCCTGAACATATATTTGATGAAATGGTCTGAAAATACAAGAACATTTGCATCTGAAATTCGTTACATGTTTGAAAGTACTTGTCGTCGGAAGAAAATAAGCTCGATATTACGTTGTCAAGTCATGTTATCACTGTAAATCATTTCTCTCTTTTCATGCCATATTTCAAAGACGAAATAAATTAAATCTTAGAATTTTTCACCCTTTTTCTTTCCAAAATAAATCTACGTCTCTATAATTTTTAAGTCCTCTATGAATGTGAAGCTTGTTTATTTGAAGCGTGTTAGTTCTTAAGTTTAACATTCTTAAAATAAAATATTTATAGGTTAAATGGAAAACAAATACTTACGAAAATAATAAAAGAATAAAAGTAAAACAAACGAATTTAGACAGATTTTTCCAAACTGAACTAAGCAAAATAGTATGATATATAAAGTTGTGGCCCAAAACTAACTTTATGCAAGTTGTTATCTGTTATTTTTCTCGGATTTCTTGTGAAACTCTACTCAGTTGTCCAGAATCCAAGACCATAGGTGGGCAAACATTTTTGGTAAGGACAAATCATAAAATTTTTGGGTCATTTTTATTTTTTTCCAGGCCAGATAAGCAGGCTCGAATATTTTTACATTGACAATAACTTTTGTTAGAGTGTTGTATAAAAATGATTACATTTAGTATTACTGTGATGAATGTTATTCTATTTTCTGAGATAGTATTTCACTGCATTTCGAAATTAGTACTTCTTATCAGTTAAGTTGCTTACAATTGGTCTTCTCTTCATAATGATATGTATTGCAATTTTACGTACTTCATTTTCGAAAATATCTTTCACATTTGTAAATATTCCCAAATTTAGATGTAAATCCCGGGGCATAAGATATTAATTAGTCGTTTTTATCTTACGAAAGATATTTATAAAAATGGGTTAGATCCATTTCTTTAAGCATTATAATTATCAAATAAACTTTTAGCAAATCATTCACTTTAATTAAAGATCTGATGGAAATTCTTCAATTGCACAGCCAACTTAGGACTTTGAAATCTGGAACTGCCTTTAAGCTTTGCTTTAAGATCCAAAAACCGCTGGTGTAATTTTTAATGCGAAAGCGATATTAATCCTCGAACCGGATTAAAAACATACGGAGGGCTGGATTTGACCTTCTGGCCGTAGTTAGTCGACATCTTCCCTAGATGGTCAGAGACATCTGATAACCAAACCCTATATGAGTTTTATTGAATATCTATCTGGCCCTAGAAGAGTTTAGAAGAATATACCAGGAATAATGATTACCGTGTTAGACCGTAAATGATCATGTTCAAATGTTAATCCAGAAAGCAATGAAATAAAAGGCAACACAAAAGGAACGTAGAATATTATTGAAGCGCAACCGTCCTATAAAAGTGAAAAAGTTGTTGATAGATGATAAAATGCTGATCAAGAAAGCTCAACCCCCTTTCTTTGAGTGATCTATTAGTGGTACGTACGGTCATTGATTGTCCACAAAGGTTGGATTGTTGATTAAAACGATCTTAATTCTATAGGGGCGAGTCTGACGATCATTCACTCTTCTCCTTCTGTTGTTCATTTTAAGTTATCTTAGAAAAAAAATAATAAGCGGTCAGAGTAGTCTTTTTTTCCAAACTTTTGAACATAAATAGAGAGCTACAAGATTTATTCGATTCAATTTTTGAACGCTAATGACATTATTTCAGACGTTTTGGCTCTCTGTTTGGAAACTAGAATGAATTCGTTACAACTATTTATTTGAAAAAAAAAAAAAAAACAATTTTTTTTCTTTATTAAAAATTGTGGGGAAAATACATTCTAACTTCTGAAGAAATATTTCGTTCTCTATTCCATTTCTTTAATAGAGAAAAGTAGAGTTGATAGGTCTTATAAAATGTATAATCAAAACAATCTGAGTTTTTGAGAGGGTTATTTTAAAATTTTTTATGGAGCATTGAAATAAAATTAATTTTATTAATGAAATGAAAAGCTGTATAGACAGTATTTCTTTCTAATATTTTCATTATATATCTTTCAAAAGATTATTCAAATTTAAACGTAATTAAAAAACAGCAAACGTAAAATAAACATCTAAAGAAATTCACCTAAAGGGAAATGAACTTATGATAAGATATTAAAAAGTCCTTTTTCATCTGGAACTTATATTTATTTATTTAGGTTTTAACATTTTTAGAAAGATCAATGTAAAAAAGGGAATTTGTTGAAAAGCAAAAGGCATTAGATTTTTTAGATATCTTATCTTGGTATTTCATTTTTTTTTTTTTTTTTTTTTTTGTGTAATTCTATATATGACTTTAAAACAAGGACAAATAGAAAAATTATTAGAAAAAGAAGGCCATTAAGAATTTTTTGTGTATAAAATGAGTTTTATCCAGGTCCATAAGATTTCATGATGAATATCTATTGAATGAATTTATTTGAAGAAAACCAATGAAATTCTAATCTAACAAAATAATTTGTTATTTAATGCTTATTTCTAAATGATTTTAAATTATTTTGAAAATTTTTGAAATAAACCGAAGTTATATGTGATATTTTTGAAATACTAATATTTATTTAAAGGAAATACGTTTTCAAAATTACTTTTACTTTCTTTTTCTAAATAGATATAAATACAGAACAGATTAGTATGCTTATATGCTTGAAGTACAGTAAAATAGTTCTTTTCATTTGGCACGTTCAGGGCCACGACCGTGCTGGATCAGTGATTTTGCCGTTTATTGAGCATCAAAATAATTTTAACAGGGATACCAAAGATAAATCATTCTAGATCAAAATTTAAGGAATTCAAGCATATATTTCATGTTTTGACAGACATTTTTAACTAGTGTAGATATACACTTATAAGCATTTCGTCTCCTTCTGGCAGCTAAAAAATTAAATTCATTATTGAATTTTAATTGAACTTAATATTCTAGAATTGATAGAAACTACAGCACAAAAGAAAAATTAATGTGAAATAATGACAGGTGAAAAATACCTGTTGGGTTGCAAGATCTTTTTACTGCACAGTACACAGTATTTACACAGTTGCAGTATTGCGCGAACGTGATACGCAGCTGGCTAAAAAACAAGAAACATCGTACTGAAATGAAAATCGACATTTACGATAAACACTGGAAAAAAGGCGAGCAACATTGTTTTGCACCCTGGTAGTCAAGATGAACAAACTCCCGAATAAACACGAAAAACTTCGATAATGAACGCACAATAGGAGCCGGATTACAGAATGTACCTAATCATTCAACGCTGGATTAAATAAGGGTACTATCCAAGTAAAATAGGCTGTTAATTGTTACAAAAATATTAAAACAATGTTTTATAGATTATATATTTAACTTTCAGTAAGTTTTTCACTAAATATTGTCCATTGTAATCACTTTTTCTTTGTCTAACATATTCATAAGAAAGACGCTCTTCACTTCTCCTTCTCGCCGCCGCAACTAGCTGGGTCGATGAGACAGTGTCATCGAATACGTTTGATTGTTCGAAACTATGAAACTTCCCTCGGCTGGCCATTCTATACTGTCAAATTCTATTACAGTGGACCTCTGTAAACCCACCAAAAAGTTCACTATATCCAAAAGCTCATTTTTCCATTTTGCTGAAAATTGTCGCTGTGATAACATAAATGTATTCATAAAGTATTAATTATGTAAATATTAACTCAATTACACTCTCCTTTTCCGCCCAACGTAGCTTTTTCACGCCATCGAGATTTTTTTCCTGTCAACTAGTTTTGATATGGATAATTGCTCGCATATATCTCATACGAATTGACTCCATCTTCTCTATACGTTTCATTATATTTATATTATCCTCAAATGAAAAAGCTTTCCTCTTTATTTACTTTATTTCCTCTAATTTTTTTCTGGGATACTGCTGAGGTTCCAAAATGGTTATAGAAAAGAGATCTTTTCAGAGGTGCCTATCAAGGGTTTATTCCCCTTTTGTTCTAATTTTTAAGGGGTATTTTAAAGAATGGGGTCTATGTAGTGGACCAGAGGATTCTTTAAAACGAGGGAGTAGAAGGAGGCAAATGATTATTGTTTATTGAGTAATTTACCAGTTGACAGCGGGGAGGATAGATAGACGGTCATGTGAAATGGAAGTTCAGGAATGCTGTTTTTGGATGTCGTTATATATGCGGGTAAAATTAGTTTCGAAAAGCTAGAAAAGATTTATGCAGAAAGGAGATATATTCTCACTGTAACTTAATTTCCTTTATCTCTGGTGTTCACTTAAAGCATTTAAATTAATATTATTTAAATGCAATTTTAAATAGGACCAGCGAAAAAGCTCATTATCAGCGTCAATTTATTATACTTCGCCGTATTTATAATAGAGATTCGAGTGTATTATAAAAAAGAAGTTTCTTTGTTTATCCACGTCGTAGCACATGATCCGAAAAGCCCAGAAGCTACAAATTAAGTACAACGAATCTCTAGGCATTGATTGTGTTCTCCTCGAAAATAGATATTCGAAAATCACTCCAGTAGTTTTAAAATTTTTTTGCTAAAATGACTGATAAGGCATATTTTGTCTTCACAGCGTTAAATCCGGTTCATATTACATCATCCGACCGCACGGTCTTGCATCGCTTTTAAAAATATTAGAGTAGTTTTGTGAAGATATATGTATGTGTATGTATATTTATATATATATATATGTAGACCGTGGGGTGATGGAGATTGTTCATCCCGAATCTACGATGGTTTGCTCTTACGCAATGGGCTGGTTGTCTAGGGGGGTAATTTCGGATTCCATGTAATGTTGTTGATGATATTCAAGGATGAAGCTTGCAGTAGCTTTACTCGTTTATTGAGAGAGATGAAGAATGAAAAGTATCTACACTATGATAAATATACAGGTAGTAAACAGTTCTTCCGAGACGGATAGATGGCTGCCTCATTTAACCCATATTGGCGATGGGCACTGGAACGCGCTTGGGCGTTTTAAGTTTACTTCCGACGCGTGTAGCGAAGGAGAAGGGAAGAGGAGAAAGTGGCGGCAAAAGAGAGAAGAGAGCGCGAAAACGAGCAACACTCAGTTTTGTTCTGGGATAGGTGGCGCTGCATGAGCTTATCACATGACTCTGATTCGTGGCGACATCTATTGAGCATCGGAGGAACTGGTTTTACAGTAGATTGAAAAAATAAAATTAATTGCTTAATAATAATTGGATGGAAAATCCTACAGAGTTCGACCCCTCCAAATAGAGCTGGCCTCCAGCTATACTGGAATTTTCAAAACTTCACTAATTATACTTTATACTTTTCAAAATAACTAATAACACAATAAAAATGAAAAATGAATTTCAAAACCTATCAATATTCTACATGGAGCAAAATATGTAATCAATTTTTCTTATCACTTCACAATATAGGAATAATAAAAATTCTGATATAAAGCAGCATAAAATGTAAAAAAGCATATATAAAAAATGTAAATAACACAAGATAATATCTAGTACATAAAAAGAATATAATATAGCATGAAATTAAATCAAACAAAATTCACCAAATAATACCTATCTACTCTCGATATTTAAATGGTGTTAATAGAAAAATGTTTTATTATATCTGTATTTTGTATTCTGGAGCTTTACCACATCTACAGATATTTTTCTTTTTCTTCTTCTTGTAAATCTTCCAATTCTCGGATTGTACTTCTTCCATATTCTTCGTAGCATCTTTGCTTTGTAACTCTGTTTTTCTTCTATATTTGTAAATATATAAGCCTGGAATGGCGTATTCTGATGAGCTTGGGCATATGATTCCTTCTTTGAGCCATTCTTCTATCTGTTTGTTTACTTTTTCTCTTTTCGTAAATGCTAATCGGCGTGGCGATTGATAAACTGGTTCATCCTCCTTTAAAATAATTATCGTGGTAACATCGGTGATTGCCATCGTTTCAGGCTTGTAGCTTTCTATCATTTCAGTACATTCTTTTTTGATCTCAGGATCTCTTATGTGATTCAGTTCTACTTTCTCGACGTTTTCCGCTTGTATCTGCATTAAGAATGCTTGATTTTCATGTTTTACAAATTCTACACCATTCTTCGTGAAGTTTGTAACATCCTATTACCTCGGATGTTATCTTGTGCCATCACTAATATCTAATATTAAACAATATGACACCAATAATTACAGAGTCACCAAAACAACTTTCAACATTTATTAATATATAACCACTAAGACAGTAATAATATAACTCTCCTGGTCAAGTTTATTAACACCTTAATTCAACCCACCAATAATAATCTAACAGCTTCTTACCAACTGCAAGTCTTAATCTGGAACAACTGCTGAAAGCACTAGAACAATTCTCAATCCGAGTGGTTTACACTCGGACCTCAACTCCAATCCTCAAGTCAACCTTTCAATACTATAACAATTAGATTCCACCTCCTCTCGTTACAACGCCTCTCTGATCCTCTTTCTCTTCTCCTTCTCTACTCCTTCAGATGGAGTTTATATACTTCTTAATTTAACCGCTTCACTTCATTCCTAACTGCTTTGCATATTACATTCTTCATCACGTTTCATTTTTGGTTGGGCAAAGGTTGTTTAGCGAAAGCAATCAATCTCAATTGAAAGTCCCTAAGGTTAGTGAAGAGAAACCGCGAATAGCCCAATGTCACAAGTTGACTGATGCTCGTTCTAAAATATCTAAACCTATGACTGCTTCGTACTTTAGTTTTGTTGTAGGTACTACATGCCAAGTTAGTGAATAGTTTTCTTCACCCATCTGAAATTCTTGTTCGAAAGATCCTATCGTAGTGACTTGAGCATCACCTATGCCTGTTAAGAGAATTTAAGTTCGCTAGTTTCGTTGGATCGAAGATTCTTCTGCTGGTATTTTCTCGTAGTAGACTGACGGTACTTCCGGTGTCGATAAGCGCAGTAATTTTCTTGTTTCCAAACATTATTTCTTTGGTGCGTAGATTTTCTTGATTGATAGTGGCACATGTTGCCGTAGGCTTGCTTGTTTCTCTCGTGAAATTCGTAGTTCTCTTCGGCTGGCTTGTATTTAGCTCTTTCGCTGAATCGTTGAATCTTCTAAACCTGGAGTAATTCGTTTGAGCGTGATTAGAAACATTTGAATTCGAATACCTTTCTCTGCCGTTAATTCGATTTTCGATCCGTCGATTTGAGTTTACGTGATTTCCTTCATGACTTCTGTGACTAGCGGATTGAGCATCGTGATGTCGATTGTAACTAGTGGTTGCTGCAACTTTCCTACTTGATCTATCCTGCTCGAGCTTTCGTGGTCATTCAAACTGACGAAATTGTTCTGAAGCTCTGAAATCTTGTTTTCCCCTAAAATGCGTATTAACTGGCTTTTGATTTAATGTTCTCCTGACGTCTTCATACTCTTCGAACTTTTCTGCTAATTCGGCTGGCGAATTTATCGTTGTCCATTCGTCTAGAAAATGTTGCTTAAAGTCTGTAGGAGCTCTACGTTTCATTTGATCTGAGATGATCAGTTTCCTTAATTCTTCAAAAGATTCGATTTCTAACCCTGATGTCCATCCATCAAAATATGTTGCAAGTTCGTGATAAAAATCGGTCCAAGTGTGGCTATAAACTTTTTGATGCGTTGTAAATAACTGGCGAAACTTTTCTGGCGTTAATTTAAATCTTTTTAGCAGAAGTTCTTTTACGTGGTCGTAGTCGTTTGCTGTCTCCTCTGGTTCACGTGCGATGATGTGTGAAATTTCGGACGGTAAGAGTCCTAAAAGATATGAAACCCAGTGTTCTTTGGAAATTGTTAATCGTTGCACTTGACGTTCGAATAAGACTAAATATAAGCTAATATCTTTTTTAACTTCATATTTATGGAGAAATTTGGATATTTCCTTGCCTAGTAATTTCGAATGGTCGGTTTCGTCAACCGTTGAGTATAATTTGAGTTGATTCTCTAATTTTAATCGCTCTAGCTCAATTTCATGTTGATCTTGTCGTCGTTTCTCTTCTATAGCAAGGGTTTCTAGACGCAACTTTTCTTCAAATTCTTGTTTTCGTTGTGCTTCGGCAAGTGTTTCAAGGCGCAACTTTTCTTCAAATTCTTGTTTACGTTGTGCTTCGGCAAGTGTTTCAAGGCGCAACTTTTCTTCAATTTCTTCTTTCGTTTTTCGCTGTTCTATTATACTCGTAAACAAATTTTTTCTGAATTCCTCATCATATTCAGTATCTTTAGTGATTAAGTCCCTTAATTTCTTAACTGTCATTGAAGAATCAGGCTTTAGATCTAATTCTTCCGCTAGGATAAATATATCTTCCCGACGTCCTTTAGTGAGGTACGACATTTTAAAATTAATATGAGAATAGTTAAATAGAATCAATAAATTTGAAAATTTATACTCTAATCGTTTTTGCGTAATAACAAAAAAAGTGATTTTAAAATGAAACACGCTTATTATGGTGAATATCGTTTAATTAATTTGCTTAGATAAATGTATATGTATCAAAATATATATCGAATACAATAATTAATGCAAGGATATTTGAAATAAATTGTGAAAATAATATAAATAATATTGCAATATAATTTGTTAAAGTACACCTTTTTTAAAAAAAATGAATTATTTATCATATCCTTCTGAAATCCCTTAGTTAAAATTTTCCACAGAACTAAAACTAAACATTGTGAAAGAATATAAGTAATTCAATTGGAACCAAAAAAAAATATTCAGACATACAGTGAAATAATCATAGAATAAAAAAAACAAAGTCATCTATTTTGAGAATACACTTTCAATTCGCTTAATTTAGAATTCAAGAATCTGCCAAACCTATTTTTTAAAAAGCAATAAGTTATCATTCATTGAGACTCAGTGAGACCAAACAGTTGACATGTTATTTAGACTACACGGAAAATATCTCATGGGAAAGGGGAAAAAATTATACACAGTTGCCTGGGAAGGATTAATGTTTACGTTAACTGTGACTCGAAATCTAATTACTTATGCATTTATTCGTTTCTGGCGTGAGAGCGCTGACTGATTTGATATCAAGGCATATCAATTCACACACACAATAATAATAAAAAAAAGACACTCCTAGATTTTGAACTTAAGATGACAATTTGAAAATATATATGTATAAATGCACTTAGAAAATGATACGTTTAATTTACTTTTTCTTCAGATATTTCTTCTTATAATTAAAAAAAAAACATTACATGACGGCACTTCATTAGAATTAGATGATTGTCCGAAAAAATAAATGTTTTACAGTACCTGGAATCTTGCGATGAAACTTGCACATTAATATACGCTGGATTTTATATTTATATTTTAAAACAACGCTCTTTCAGCAATCGACGGCATTTACAAAGAGC
>BMAW01060795.1:488734-541874 GCA_019974015.1 Nephila pilipes
AATAACTAAATATATGCTACTAATAAGTGTCTAATAACTAAATATATAACTAATAAGTGTCTATACTACTAATAAGTGTTTAATGTTTATTTAATTGGTTAATTAAGTAACAAATAATAATAATCTAACTAAGAAAACGAGAATTTTCCTTACTTTTAACTTTCCATTGAAATAAAATGCTGAACAATTTAAGGGGTATGGTACATTAGAAATAACCAAAATATCGAAACAGTATGACTATATTATGAGAATTGTATGCTTTTTCCAAACTTATAACCAAAAGTTTATAGCTCTAGTTGCATTATATTTATCTAGATTTCAATTCTATCAAACAGTATGTTACGTTATTTCATTGACCCTCAAAAAATTAAACTTTTTTTTCTCATCCTTTTATTTTTCATGACAGTCATACAATTAAAGTGTTAAGGTTTCTTTTTTACATGGAACAGAAATGTCTGATATTTTTTTTTGTTATTTTTATAATATATCTGATCATGGAATGAGGATTTAGATAAATAGCTTTTTTTTAAGAAATCCACAAAAAAGCATACATAATTTTTATTATTGTTTTTTAAAGTGTCTGATAGATAAAAAAAAAAAAGAATGTGTACAATTATAAATAATATTACTGCAACTAAACGCATGTACAAAATATGAGAAACACTTTCAAGACAATGTGAAAATGTTTAAAAATTTAATAATTTGTAGAAATTGTATGAATTTCAAAATATTGAAATATTTTGAAATTTTTTTTTTTTTTTTTAAATAAATGTTTGAAAATAATTTTTTTTTATGTATCTGACTATCTAACTATATAAAAAAAGCAAATAAAAACGTTTTTCTGATAAAAAAAAAAGTGTAATTGAAGAAATTTACTCATATGGTACTATGTTCTCATATAGAATGTTTCAAACGTTTCATCATGCTTTATTTGACTAATGTGCAATTACTGTAAAATGTTGTAATATTTAAGGTTACTTTTTATTTAAGTAAATCCTTAGTATCATTTGAATAATTAAAAAAAATATCTTAAAATTATTGCCTCATAAAGCTAATTTATTTAAAGTCTCTCAGATTTGTTCTTTAACCTTCTTATTTCTGAGAGGATAATTCAATTATTTAAATAAATAAATCCGCTTGCATTTTAGTATTCATGCAATCATTTAAGTGCAGTTATGTATTCAGAGTTGAAGCTTCATGAGAGAGATATGAGACAGAATTATAAAAAAGTGATTTTTTTTATTTATTGGAAAGGAGAAAAAGGACATAAATAGGTAGAAAGAATAACAAAATTGTTACATAAATACTTTATATATTTTCGCAACTCGTTTAAAAACTTTTCAAACACATTAAATTTTGATAAAAAGAGGATTATACTAAATATCAAAATAGTAAAGAGCTTAGAAAAATTTGATGAATAATTTGTACATTTAAGAATAATCTAGGAATAATGAATAATTTGTCCGTCTATTTGTAAATTTATCAATTTCTTCGCAAAATATATAACAGATTCCTTATTCAATTATGTATATATTCATAAACAAATGATATTAATATTCAATGCTTTACATTACAATAAACGTACAATAAATTTATTTATTATATTTTCAAGGAAAATATAAGAAACAGTGCGTATCTGCAGAGTTATTTTAAAATGATTTTATTCTGAAAGTAAGGAGAGTGATGTTTGGTACTTCTCTGTAATAACTATTCCACATAGCACTTTCTTTGCCTTGACAAATTTTCTCCGTGCAATAAATTCTCAGTTTGGCTTTAATTTCATTGCTTTTTTAAAAAAATTTAAGTTTCATTTAAAAAAATTAACTTGAAGTTCATGATTCCTGAAAATTCATTCGAAAAGAAACAATGTTGCTCACTATTTTAGATACCATTTTAAAATTTCTGATTGTTGTTAACTGTTAAATATTTTCATTAGCATAAAGTCCCAAAAATTACTCTTTTTCCATATTTCTTGTTTAAGATATAATAAATATAAGTGCTTTTTCCTGGAATTGCTCTTTTTGTTTTGTTTCCTTTTTTTGAGAAGAAACAGAACAAGAAAGTGAATGGTCTAGTGGAATTTAGTGATTATATGAAGGAATAATTGCGTGGATAGAAATAAACCAAAATGTTCCAATTTGGTGTAAGAAATGCGTGGGAGGATTATAATGGAAAATTCTTAAAATTCTTAAGGTAATGGTAAAATAAATCAAAATAAATATGTACAAAAATTCTATGTAAAATCTTACAATGAACAAATTTAGCCACTAAAGACGCTAATTTTTTTTTAAAAAAAAAATATTACTGCTTTCTATATTTCATCGCCATCTTCTGGTTACTTACCATAGATACCAGGACAAAAACAAAGCGAAATTTGATACGAAAAAACAACAGCGATAAAACAAACAATTGGACTATAAAATCAAAGTATTAAATTAAATATAAGAATTAAAGCAATCAATAAATTGTTAAATTGAATATATTTTGAGCTAAAAATAAATATTGCTACCATAAAATTAAAATAAAATAAACCTTATTATATTAATCTATCTCTAATATTAATAATTCGATGATGCAATTACAATTCTAAGGGAGATTATTGCGAATCGATTGATTGATTGATTGATTGGTTTTATCAACATAAACCTCAGAATAAACACGAGGGCTATTGGTAACAATGCATGTAAATTTGAACCTTGGTTAGGTGACAAGGAGGATACTTGAAATGGTATCCCCCTCTCCTAACTTCCCCACTACACCAGCGGGAGGAGTTTTGAGTCTCAACAGACTTAACGTGCATCAGCCTCGGAATACGAGAAAATATGTTCACTCAAGAATGGTTTTATTCAATTCATAATGCTATTCTCTAAAAAAAATTTATTCCTTTTGATTACCCTTTACATACTTGTGTGTATTTGGCCATTAACAGAAAAGTACCAATGCAGAAAAAAAATTGTCACATTTTCATTATTTAAATATTAACTAGGATAATATCATCTAGTAAAGTCAATTAACTGATAAATCGCTAATAAATTGTCGAAATTTAACAAAAATAATTCCTTGTAATTTCAGACAAACTATTGCATAAATAAGAATATTAGGAAACATGAAACACACCCAAACGTATAACTTTCTTTTAGTTTTAAAAACCTGAATAATTACCATATTGTTGATAAAGGACAAAATTAAGAACTGGAAGATGAAATAAATGCCTGGTGCAAACAATGTTTCTTTTGATGCTAAAATCTCGCCAATGGATTTACATGTTATACTGCAGTTCAGCCCCATCAGACGACGACATATATCCGTCAACGCTAAAGAATTACTAATTTATCAACATTTAAAATAGTATTACTTGATTGAGATAAGTTACATTTTAACCGATTCATATGGCTGGATGCTCTTTTATCACATGTATTGTGAGAATAATTGGTGGGAAGGTACGGAAGGATTGGAATGAAAGGTCGACATTTTTAAAACAACTTACTTTATTGATCAATCAAGCACAGAACAATCTACAGAACAATTCAACTAGAGATCAATTCCCTCTCTGCCCTGCTACGCTTCTCTCCGCGCTACACTATATATACACATTCCAGTCTTAATTTGCATGTTTACGTTTTCTTCTTCGGAGGAAGTCCTCTGATACAAATAGCTGTTGAGGAGTGCTAATTCCCCAAGAGGACTATTAGTTAACAGGTCGCGGATAGACCCGTCACAGTATAGACGACAGGAAATAAAATGGTGCAAAGGGAGTGACAGATACGTCGATTTAGCATTTTTTACAATGCAATCCTAATTAAACCTATTTTAATGCAACCCTATTTTTGGTGTGATTTAGAGCCATTTTTTTCCATCCCCAAAGTGTAAGGTAAAACAGGATTGCACATGAAATGTTTCATTTGAGAAATATGTGATTTTAGAGAGAATTATCATTCCATACTTGCTTACGTTAACTAACAGCACTTGCCATTTCATACTTGCTTTCGTTTCGTAGCCTGTCAGACACTGTAATCAGCTGGATATGCCTAAATACAACAACTTTGCTACTTTGTTGTCGGCTACTTTGGTCCCTCAAAGATTAGCCCAAATGTCCAGAGTTAGCCCCCGGGGGAAAAAACACCACCTTACATTTTAGAATAATATGTAAGAAAAAAGTTATTTAAAAGAAGAAAAAAAATTATAAATCACTGCTGTGAATATTTCCGAAATTTTTGAAAAAAAAAAAGTTATATTATGAAATGAAGAACCCAAAAGAATTGTGTACAAGAAACTTAATCACTATTAGGTTGAAAATTAATCTTAAACTTTGTGAAATATTTCCATTTCTTTACTGATACATTTTCCATAACATTTGTCACTGAGAAAATGGTTTTCACTAAATATGCTATATATTTATAATGCTCCTTTAACTCTGATATATGTTACTATAGTAAAACTAGCATAATAATATTAATAGCTTGATGAAAATATATTCTATTTTCTTAAATAAAAGTTTAATGAGAAGCATTCATAAGTTTTTTTTCACTAAAAGCTCACTCACCCTGAGAGTAGCGTTGCCAAATTTGTAGGTTAACAAAGTAGACATAATAAAATTTATAAAGTTCTATGCAAATTTTAACAAAGAACAGATTACCCACCTAAGACTCACTTTTTTTTATAATTATTATTAAATTACTTAATTAAATATAAGAATTAAAGTGCACAATGTAATATCGAGAAATGAAAAATAGTAAACTTTTCTAATATTAAAATGAAAGGAAACGATAATTTTTAAAATTGATTATATTTAAACTAAAGGTAATTACAATTAGATCAAACGATAAATTATTAATTTGAATACGATATCAGCTACATGTAATTAAAGTAAAGGATAAATTATTAATTTTAATATGATATCAGCTACATGTAATTAAAGTAAAGGATAAATTATTAATTTGAATATGATATCAGCTACATGTAATTAAAATTAAAGCAAACTACAAATTATTAAATTGAATATCTTTAAGCTGATAGTAATTAAAATTAAATCAAACGAGAGATAAATTATTATATTGAATATATTTAAGGTAAATGTAATTAAAATTGAAGCAAACGATAAAAAATTAAAAAGTTATCTGTTACACCAAAAACAACCTGAAACAATAGCCCTCTGGGTGTCGAATAATGGTAAATTAATATTAAAATCATTTGACTCCAAAACATTCCAAGAATGAAGCCAAACTAAGAAAACGCAATTTGAAATTCTTGAGGCAAAAAAAAGCTTTCTTGCAGCTTAAAATTCTGAATAATGTAATTTACTTTCAGTCATATCCTAATTCAAGTTAACATACGATTTCAGGTATTACATATATCGATAAGTAAATAAAATACTTAATTTTTATATTTGTTTCACTTCAATCCAGTAAAAAAATTAGAGGAAATTTATTATGACATATATTTGAAAATTTAATTCATTAGCAGTGAAAGCAGGTATCAGACATATTGCATATATTTTTTTTCGATCCAATAAAAAATCAGGAGAAAATTATTATAATGTATATTTGAAAATTAAGTTCGTTACTGGTGAAAGCAGACTTCAAAAATATACTCAAAAACAGAAAAATTTTTGAAAAGTAATCAGGCACGACATTTTTGGGTGAACTAAAATATAGTCCTTGGTGGCTAATAAATTTTAAAAAAAACGTAATGTAGGAAGTAAATGGAAAAACTACAGAAAAAACAAATACATCAGATACATCTTAGGAGCTTGTGACGTCCATACCTTCGGAGGAAGAGCCCTCATGTTTGGGAACCGATCGGCAGAAACAGAGGGCTCACCTTAGCCGAAATAAAGGTCTTCATCTTCCGTTTTGGACGGGTAAGAAAAAAAGTGTGGAATTACATCAAAAGGGAGGGGGACCGCCTCCCAGTTAATGAGCTATTCTACTTGCATAGGCTCTGCCTTCCTAGCATCTGAAAGAAAAAAAATCTCATAAAAAAGGTCAGGTTCCACTATATTTTCTCTAAAAAAGCATCTCTCTCTTCCCCCATAAAAACGAATGCTGAGTAAACAGTTCAGCTTCAGGTCACCAAGGCCAGTCCCAAATTTTGATACCAATTGCAAAAAACTACTGTGTTGTTTTAATGGTTAACGGGGTCAAAATGACATGATTAACAGTGTAACTATTGCTAAGAAAGAAGCCGAGCCCAACTGACGATGCATCCGCTCAAGAAAATTACCCAAGATAAGAAAGACGCAAATAACATGGTTATAACGAAAAAGTACCGAGGAAACCTTTTACAACTTGAGATAGCTTTTCTTGACTGGCTAGCTCACATTTTGGCTGAGGAGCAATAACGTAAAGATATCAATTCGTTTTAAAAGTCAGACGTTTTGCTACTAAGATAATTTCATTGGGAAAGTAAAATGATCACCAAAATTGCACAACATTTGTGTTAGACATGTTTGTTTGAAAATAAATTTTTCATACATGCTAAAAAGTAAGAAATTGCATAAAACCTTCTTTTTTTCCCCTTATTTGTCACATAAAGTATTATATTTCCCAAGCTTTTAGCGTACTGTGTAGTTCTACTTTACGGTTTTTAGTCAACCAAATCTAAGTTTTGTAATAACTAGCATATCATAAATATATCCTTTAAGGCCGCATCTGATATATAAAATGTGTTACATACCTCCCTTTGGATTGACCGAAGGTGAATAAAATTTGATCCGGTTAAGATGCATTTTCCCCACGCTGTTCGGTTTTATTACCGTTCTAATGAAAATAATAAAACATGTCTATCACTAAATCCATAATTTGGAGCTGAAGCAATATACACTCAGATTAATGTCATTTTATATATTTTGGCAGTAAAGTTCTTCATTGCAAATTTCGTGCTTGAAAATTATTATGTTTGACTTAAATTCGATTCATACTAAGTTGGCAAGATAAAACATAGAATGACACATCTGGTGTTTGTGTTATTCTCATCGATATTGTTTCACACAGTGTAATCTATTATTTAGATTTAAATTAAAACATAGAATAAAAATTAGACGTCAAGATTATTCTAAGTTTATTTCCTTAAATCATTTAAATGAAAACAGTGACAGAAACACATGAAATGAACTGCATCTTCCAGCTTTTCTTTCAATTCCTATTTCGATGCGGCTAAAAGGAAATAGGAAGCCAATTTTTTTTCCCAAAAAGGAACGGGGAGGGCACACCTCTCCCTTGATCGCCCCATCTATAGAAGGTAGTTGATTTATAGATTATATATTATTTGATTTTGGTAGTTGATTTATATATTATTCTAGACAAGATACGCCTTTTTGAATTATTTTGACAATATTTCCAAAAATTATTTTTGACTTTATTCAAGAGTAGTAAAATAATCATTTCTTAGTCATATTTAAAGCACAACGTTGGTTTTTTTCGAATAAAGGCTTCTTGATTCTGTAAATCCTATGTCATTGCGTTGAATTTCCTATCCAAAAAAAGATAAAACTAGAACAGAATTTTATAATTAGAAAAACAAGACATTGAATTTAATTTCTACCGATAAAACTCATGCAGAGAGGACCTCAGAATCTTTACTTTTAACATTTAGTAAAAACACTTTATGAACTTCTTTGCAAATTTTATATAAAACTTGCCCTAATTGTGTGTTATTAATCTTCCAATTAATACAAGGCTTGATTAAAAAATGATTAATCCATGGCTGTATTTTTTTCATATGATATCGATTTTTACGATCCATATTTTACGTGAAAACCACATGTTTTCTGTGCGAGGGTCCTTAGAACATCCAAGAGATGCACTGGTAGCATCGAAAATGGTTGGTTTATAGTAAGTTAGTAAGTATCATCTTTCACCAGACAGCTGTCAAAATCTCAGTTACTCTACTCGTGATTTTGACGCCTTTTGTTCTTCAAATGTTTTTCGTCATAACATTTTAGGCCAATGAGATCCTCCTCACTTTTCTTGGAGCGAATTCACAGGAAAGAACACATTGTTTTTGATTGTTGCTTGGTTTCAAGTGTGTATTGATGAATCCATGTCTCATCGACAACTCGACGCAAAATGACATCGACAATTTGACGTGGATACAGTAAAATTTTGATTTGTTAGCAAATAACTACCAAAAGCAAATCAAATATAATTTATCGATCAATGTCAAATTTATTTGGATTCAGTTTAACAGATGGCAGCACCCAATGGTAACAAAATTTTCCTTAATTATGTCATCTATCTTCAAATACAAGTATTTTTCGAATCACCTTCGTGTGTAATGAATTATTCACTTTTTGGCATAGCCCTTTTTTAAGTAAACCTATCGAAGAAAAATTCCGGAACTAGTTGTGATGTCCATAAAAGTGCTCTTTCATGTTTAGAAAATGGGGAAAATCGTAAGACCTTAGCAATGACGTCTCATTTCTTCAACTTTACTCCATGTAGGTTGCCATAATTTTCAGTTCTCAGCCTTCCGCCGAAAACTGAATCTCAGTTGATAAAAAAAGAAAACAAATGTAGTACTTAGAGGATACATATAGCCATCAGGTCAGATTTTAAAGATATGGTAACATGAAAGAGAATCAGGGCAATGGAGGCATTATTTTTCAGTCTAAAGATTCGTAAGACTGAAATAACAATTAAGAACTTAGTATGATTTTTTGTGAGTCTGTGTCAGAGTCTGCACACTTTAAGAAAAAGTGAAACAGAAACTACACATATTTTTCATTATACAGAGACAATTAACTGTTTGTCATATGCTTCTGCTCCCACATTCTCACCCCTTCCTCCCCAACCATCAAAAGAAAGTGCAGATGCTAGGGTTTTGGGTAAAATAAGAAAAATAAACAGATCTCAAAAATAACTTGATGTGTGTATTATTAAATAAGAAAAAATGATTAAATAAGGCAACAGTTTTTTACAAGGTTGAGATATGTCTTTAAAACATATAAAGAAACAGTCTTTAAAACATATAAAGAAACATCATAAGAATTTCCTTAACTATCAATTATTTTGTTATTCAAAGTAGCTTTTTTTTAAATTTTGACTAATGTTAACTCACTTTATAAAACTTTGCCATGTAAAATTGTCCTTTATACGCTTTGTGATTTTATCAGCTAAAATAATCAGCAAACTCTTTCTTGGGCAAAATGTGTTTTCCGATAATGGATTCTTTCATCGTTTCATCTGATAACTCATCCAACAAAGAGGAATAATTTGTTTCCTTTACTCACCTTAATCGATTCGGCGGGGTTCCGTGTAAGAACTTTATCCTCAGGGAACACAAATTAACCATATCTATCCCAGTCCCGCTGATCCGTGAGTCAGAAAATTAGCCTCGTTGGTTTCTTTGAACCCCAACAAAACATCCCCTTCCGGTACACTGTAGTAAAAGGATATGCATTAGGTAAACAATAGCTTGATTGAGAAGCGATCCTATCAGTGGAATAATTGCAGGGACAATAATTACATTATGGCAGGATATTGAACCTTTATTATTTTGTGATCATAGGGAGTGAAAATCGTTTTTTAAAACATAAATATAAGAACAGGAATTATAGCTTTTTGAACTATAGTAAAGCCTCGTTTACTCTCTTTAACTTGGATCCGTCTGTACTTAATGCGTATTTATTACAGGTAAAAGAATATGTTCCAAATAATTGATTATTTTACATATGAGTTGTAATTTAAATTTAATTTCTGTAAAAGTTTAGATTTTTGATTATTTTGCTGATGATTCGAGTGCTTAGCATTTCTTCTCTTCTGCTCTTTTATCCAATTGGATATTGACACAGAAATATTTAACTTAGACTAAGAATTTCATACCTACTAATTCAAATTATGACAACTTTATAAATTCATATAGAGGGGGCAAAAAATGTATTTATGTAATCAGAAGAGTTGTTTCGGGAAAGCGGACGATCTGTAATCATTGCCGGTTTTTAAAGTCCAACTCCACAAGCGATTACTTATTATTATTTATTGCATGTTAAATGACCCAGTTCACTGCATAGAAATGCATATATCACACTAATAGAAAAATATTTGCGCTTTTAGAAATGATGTTGCATCCTTCATTCACTTTCACAGACTTAAAAATAAAAATGCGTCAGTGCTACGTTTCACTCCGCGCACATGCGCAAAAGACTGTCCAATCACAGGCTAGGAAAACATCACACGCCAGACACTAATGATATTATATCTACTGTTAAGATATTCTCATAGACATCAAAATATTTCTTTAAATAAAAATTTTCTTTGGTTCCTTTCATTCTGTTTTTGAAAATGTTGTTAAATGTATCGTCTGAGGCAATTCACTCGTTGGATTGAACTCCGTTACATATTTTTAATGAGGCTTTCAGTCTGCTCAAGTCAAAAACACTCGAATGTCCAGGAATCCAAAGCAGTATCGTCTGATTATGAAATCGTAATTGAATAATTGTTGGTTGGCTGATCTAAGAAATACTTTTGTTGATTTATTTCAGTGCAGATAACAGAGGGTATATATCGAAAAGATTTTAACAGACTTTAGTTCGATTGCATCTGTGGTCGCCAAGTGTGGAACATTGGGTGGTTAGAAATTGTACTTCAGTCAGTTCTGAATAGCCCATCGTGGTGTCACATTTTAAATTAGAGTTTTTGCGAGAGCATATTGTTTGTGTGATACGACGTGAGTAAAAATGATTTATTAGTTCGTTTCAACACTTATTTGAGTTTTGTACTTTCCAATACTTTATTAAATGACATTTATTCATTACAATGCCAAGTAAAAAAAACCAAATTAAGCATAGAAAGTGAATGGTGAACTTTAATTTAAGGAACAGGGGGAATATTAATTATTATATACAGCAAATTCATCAGGAAAAACGTTTTGCATTATCTGTGAAAGTACTTTTTCACATAATTGAAGTTATGAACTTAATGGAAACTGTAAAACACTGCATCACACTATTTAAATAGAAGAAAAAAATGAATTTTGTTTTTGGTCTAAGTAACGAAAAAAATATGTGACTGAGAAAAAGGAAAAAAAATCAAAAGAAGACAAAGTACATTTGCTAAAGTAAGTTGTGATTATTAAATAATGACAGAAACATCATATGGAATTACTTTTGCATTTAGAAAAAAAAATTTCTCTGATGAAAAAGAAATTGTTTCTAAATATTTGTACGCCATCTTGATAATAAAGGTATTGAAAGGAAAGCATACGATATTGCTGTATCAAAGCAAACTGAGAAGTATCGAAGAACTTTCTTAGAATGTACTCCGGTAATTGAAAGACGTTGTCCATTCTTTTATATTCGTTCCGCTACCTTCGGCTGAATGAACGGACATATTTGATGTTGCACAGTTAAATATTTTTATAATAATATTTGATCATAACTTTTGTGTCCTAGAGGAACTTGCCAGACTGTAGTGTTTGCATAGTAAGACAAGAAGATCAGACAAATGTGAAAAATTATATTCATGCCTAGAAAATCTAAAGATAGATTGTAATAAACTCATTAGTGTGTGTACTGACGGAGCGGCATCACAATGGTATATAAGATCAATAACCCTATAACCTTGCTTGAAACATGATTAAATCGTCCAATACTAAAATATAATTGCTTTATACACCAAGAGTCACAGTGTGCTGAAATCTTAAATATACATCATGTTATGTTACAGGCTGTGAAAGGTGTGAATAAAATTAAAGTGAGAACATTAAATAGACGAAAAATAATTCCTGACTTTCGCGGATTTGTGTTTCATTACATTGACGCAAATTAATTTAAATGCGGGATTAATTTATTCTTTTTCATCCCCTAAGCGAAGCAGATTTTATACCAATCTCTATTTACCAATCCCTAACACTATTAATGTAAGGCGGTAAGAAAAAGCTCGAGATATATCACATCTGATCTCGTCTGTCAAAAAATTGAGGCATGGAATACAAATGTTTGAACACCTCGAGTTAAATCATCTAAAGCTTTAAGACTAATATTTCTGCTTCAAAGTCAGAAATAATGTGATTCCTTCAACCGTTACGAACATTTAAATCAGTGCACCTAGAAGGGAGCGACGGAATGAAATGAAATTTAATACACATAATGAAATAGATGAGATATTCACTAGATCCCAAAATCAAGACAATTAAAAATGCAGAATGTAAAATTGAACAAGTCAGTGCAACTTCAACAGTGCGTTGAACCACCTTCTGCTGCAATACACGCCGCAACAAGTTTCGACATTGAGTTGACGTCAGATGTTGTCCTGAGCCTGATGGGTCAAGAAATCTGGAACCACCACTCCTTCGAATTATGGACAGAGTGGCACTACGGCATCTTGCAATTTAGCTGATCCCACAGTCTCTCCACTGGGAAGAAATTGAAGGATGGCTATGGAAGTGTAAACATGACGCTGAAAGGCTTCTCTATCTGTATGCGGACGAGCACTATCTCGTTGAAAAATTGTCCATGGTAGACCCTTTAGAAAATGTCCCACATGGAATCGAAGAATGGCATCAACATATCTTTGGCCCATTAAGATTTCAAATACCACAATTAGAGGGGACCGTCTGTCATAGGCTATGACCTCCAGACCATTAAGCCTGCTGAGCGCGTAGTCTTACGGAACAGCGTGTGTGTAATTGTACGGTTCACAAAAGCGCCTCCACACCCGCACGCATTTATCATTTGTCTCCAAATCCATTTGAGATGCATCATTAAGCAATCCTTTCTTCCAATATGTATCATTTCACGTCTTTCTGGTTTCGCAATATTATAGACGGAGCCACCGATGTTTCTGTATTAACCCTTTGAGGAACGGTATATAAAAAACATTAAATTTAGTTAAAATTCATCCGATATGAATTAATGTTAAAAGGACACAATATCGAGCAGTAAAATTAAATTTTATTTATTTCTCGATTCTTAAGACCCGGTATAAATAATATACCACCGCTCCTCTAGGACATCTTATTTGTACACTCGTTGCTACCTCGAAATTCATGTATTCCTTCGAAGAAATAATAATTATTTTTATAAAAAAAAGTATATTATTTTAGTTAAATTGGGAAATATTAAAATCGCAAAACACTTTTTTAAAAAAATGAAAACTGTATGATGAATTTTTATTTCTATGAGTAATAATTTGTGTGAAAATGTGTTAACTAATTTAAGAGGAACTTTTTTACACATGTATAATTTTCATAATTTAATGATATAACTACATTATAAACTTAATAAACCAAATTTAGTAGAAAAGCATATACAGTTTTATTCAAAATAAGGCATCTTTTTTTATTGCATATACTGTAAAGATATTTTCTGAAGGTAACTCCGATCCATCAGAAGAAAGTTCTTTAAACTAAACAAATGTTTTTTTCCTGTGTGGCATTCTTTTAAAAATATGTTTCAGAAATATCTATATTTAAGAAATTATTTAAAAATAGATAATAATGCTTATACGCTTATTCTTAGTAAAATTAAGAATATGCGTAGATCCGAAACATATCCTGTCACATATGTGATGGACAAATGTGTCGAAAAAAAGGGTCAGCCCTCCTTATTCTAATGTATTTATGGGTTGTAGGCTGAGAGTTCTGTTCTTCTTACAAAGCAAGTAACTCTTTGATGTATTGTATCCTTTGTAATACCTTTTTTCAATGATTTATATCTCAGTTTACTTAGATTCTTTGATAAAGTTCACCGCTAGAGGCAATTCATCCCTACTGTTGTCTAGTTTCATTTCATACTAACTCTACACATCAACTATCATTTGCAAGTATCATGTCTATTAACAACACCAATCCCTAATCTGCTGTCTGTAGCCAGTTCTATCTTAGATGCCTGCGAAGACTCTCTGTCAGTCTTTGCTTTGTTAATTTTTTTTGCAATAGCTTAGGCCTTGAGAAATCCTTTTTCCCCTGAGCTTTTGATTGTTGTATTTTCGAGGGCACGTGCAGCGTTGATAAATTTCAATTAGCCATCCAAGGAACTATTATTTTAGGTGAAACATTTTTCAATTTTTTATCGTTTGCTTTATTTTTAATTACTTTTATTTTAAATATATTCAATTTAATAATTCTTCTTTTGCCTTAATTTTAATTGAATGTAGCTAATATATATATATATATATATATATATATATATATATATATATATATATTTAATTTATTGTTTGTTTTAATTTTGATTACATTTACCTTAAACATTTTCAATTTAATAATTTATCGTTTCATCTAATTTTAATATCGGAAAAGTTTACTATTGTCCATTTCTCTACATTTCATCTTTACTTTTAATTATTTTATTTAACTGAGTAATTTAATAATAATTATAAAAAAGCTCATCTTAGGTGGCTAAATCTTTTCTTAGCTAAACTTTTCAATAAAATTTTTATCCTGATTTTAATTTCTTTTCCTAGGAGAATAAGTCTGATTTTTCGCCTCACTGGCACTTTATAACATAATAACGACCTATATATTTCACTGTAAGAAAGTGAACCGTCACATATCAGTTTGATTCGAAAATTTTAGTGCTGCCATCTGTTGCTCTCTAACCCTCTGAGTGGGCGGCGGTATAAACTTTATACGACTAATTTGAAGTATGAAACGAATATTTTATATATTTTGTTTTGAGTAATTAGCAGTATTTACATAAAGTTTCAAATTTGCAGAATGGTTAGCTGATGAAATTAAAATTTTCAATTCATTTTAGAAACATTTCTGTAAGTGATAAAACAACGACATTTTGGAACTTACATTAGATTCATAGCTATAATTTTTATAATCATTATTCATGATTGTGCCATCTAATTTAAGTAAATAGCACTATAAGCTATCATTTGAAGATAAATGTGTGGGGAAGAAAGGTATTTTAAAGAGAGTTTTAGTGTTCTAAATAGTGTTAGTGTTTAGTGTTCTGTTCTTGAAAGGGTTAAAGGCATTTCACGAAAAGGGAGCTTGGATTACAGGTTTGTTTCCGCAATGTGTCTGAAACTGGATTGTGGAATAACTAATATTCTTACATCTGATTCTATTGTGGAGAGAGTCACTGGGGAATCCATGAGTACTTTTCGTATGATCCTTCGATCCTCTCGCCTCGTTGTCTTCATGGTCATCTCAAACCCAGTTCTACTACGGTGGGTACTATCTGGTGTCCACTGACCGAAACACATTCTAACAGCCACTCAGAAAGATTGGCTTAGTTAGCAAAATAGAGCGTCGACTAACTTCCAGTTTTCATAGCAATGATCAGGCCCTCTCACACTTGCTAACTGTGCGAAATATCTTTTAATATGTCTAACTGACATTCTTCGCTTACTAAAGTCCTCCTAGAGTAGGAATATGATTGTTAAGTTTATGAATCTTCCAATGTCAACTGTTTATATGGACCCCACTTCCTGATTGCAGGGTCATTGCCAAAGTGTAGTCATGCGCATTGGTACCAAACATGAATTAATTCCATGTCGAACATCATTCAACTACTTTGCAAAGCTTCACGATTGTAGCTCACTTCATTCTTGGTGCGTTATTTACAATGTTCCTGAGTGTATAAACAATAGAGGCATTTTCTTGATTCCTTCTATGGATGTTAATTTTTTTTTCTTCGAAACAACCGGAGCTATTGTGAAAACAATCTCAGAAACTATGATTCACTATACCATCAAATAGTTCACTCATTGTGGAAATCGTATTTTTCTCTTGAAATCTTAATTCATCAGTATAAATTTAACTCAGTAACTTCGGGTAAAACATCAATCTAGTGTTTGAAATAATTTGTTCTCTTTTAAAGTTCAAGGTATGAAAAATTGCTGGATTAGCGATTATTACGGATTTTCGAGCATCAATATAGTTTTAAAATGTGTACTTCACTCCAAATCAAAATTTAAGCAATTAGACGCGCAATCTGTATCTGGGTAGACAATATAAATAACTCACAAAGCATTTAGTTTCATTCTAGTAACTATAAAGTTAAATTCAAAAACTGAACACAAATTTAGAGGAAATTCTTGAACTGATAAGAAAACAGAAAACAGTAGATAAATTACTGCAATGCAATGACAGTTATAGCAAATTGTAACGAGATATTGGATTCATTTTAAAATCACCTGAGAGCTTTAAAAACATTTTACTGTACTGTACATCGTTTGCTATTAGTTCTAATATTGAGCAAACGTTATTTGTAAGCCGATACAAAAATATGAATATCGTACTGAAATAAAAACTGGTCAAAAATGTCCCAAATAAACGAACTGTGTCGCAATCTGGTTGTCAAGGTAAACAAATTTATATTATCGGATTATAGAAAGTCCGAAACATTGAATACCGGACTAAAGAGAGGTTACAGCAGGAAAATTAATTTGAGGCTATTTAGAATAAACAATTTTAGGAAAAGGGTCCCATCAGGTGGAACCCTTTTCCGTTTCTGGTTTTTTTGTTACTGGGGAGCTAAATGTAGCTAGTGAGCAGGCCGAGTGGCTATCTCGCCATTGGTCCCCTGTTACCTTCCCAGCCGACTCATTGGGATGAAGGGTTGAGTTGATCCAAGTCGAAGTTACCGAGTATTGAATCTGGGTCAACAGTCAGACAAGCTAAACACTACACCACCGCGGTGACATGTACAATTTTACGTACACTTGTTATTGCACTAATGACATTTTCCCCATTTTGAATCTTTTTTGTAATATTTTTTTTAAAAAAAAAATGAAGGCATTTTGAACGCTCTTCTCAATATTTGAGACATTATTGTACATTTGTGATGAAAAAGTACTTGAACATAGCACGAGAAAAATTTGCGCCTTTAAAAAGGTGTTCTGAAAAGAATTTCCCTGCATAAAATATTCTTTTTTATTCAGCTATTGATCTTCGAAAATCTACCATCTCAAAACATTTGTTTACAGACATATTCTTTGCCTGAAAATCTCGTTCAGAAAATCTCGTTTGAGATGAGGCCAACTTCTGGTGATAAAAACAGACATTCGTTCTTTTGAGTATCTTTTTAGTCGAAGGAGAAGAAATAAGAACCCGGCCTTTTTCTATGAAGTTACAGAAATGTTTACTTTTTTACTACTGCTCTCTGTCTGATTTTGTGAAGCATATGCGAAGCCTCTCAAAATGTCATTTTGAGCATTGCATGAAAAGAACACAAATTTGAAGCATTTCATATCCGAATTTCTCGAACAAACCTATTCCCATTTTCTTTGACTGTAAAAAACCTGTCTGCATACAAGTATAGTTTAGACTTTTTTCTCTTTTTTTCCCCTCTAACAGATATTTTAAAGAACATTGAACTATTTGAAAAAGTCAAGCAATGCATGTCGTTAATAATAATTTAATAACTAAGATTGATTTAAATGATTATAAGCGAATTAATTAATTATTGAGACGATTTTCAATATATTTTGAAAATTCCTTATTTAGAACTATAAATATGTAAACCTTGGTTAAATGCATTAAAATTGAAAATAAAATCACTCAGTTTAATAATAGTATCCAAAATAAAAAGAATTAGTAGATCATAGTGAACGATTATTAAATTAAATTAAATCATTCAAATTATCTCTAGTTCTCTGGATGAATGAAAACATTGCAAATGTAATAACCATTTATTACTTAAACAACAGATTAAACTTAGCATTGTTTACACGGAATTCATTTTATTATAAATACTCCCCCCCCAAATAAAATCATAACATTTTAAAAGAGGCTTTTTGTAATTTTTTTAAAAAAAGCCTCTAATCTCTCATTAAAGAAAAACCAAAAAATCGCTCATTAAGAAATCGTTGACCTCATAATCACTCGTTAAAGCAAAACAAAACACTAAAAGAAAAATATGGATGGTCCTGCCATTGAATATGAATACTAATAATAAATATTTACAATTTGAAAAAACAGGAAATCAAATCGTTATTAATGTTCGTATCTAAAAATATATTCTATCTTATGTAATTGTTATTTATTCCTTTCATCGTTACATGAAAATAAATTTTATTAAAAAAAAAAGAATAGATTCTTGATTTAAAAAATATTTAATGCATCATTAAAAAAGTATTTTTTACGAATTCAAAATCGTTTAGTTAATAAATTAAATGATTTTAGTAATACATTACCGTTTTCATTATTTGTTTAAAAATTCTTTAAATCTATGTATGCTTTGCGATAACCATTATGCTCAAATATGATGATTAACAACTATTTTCATCGAAACTTATCCTCGAAATAAAATTTAAATCCTCATTTATATTATTGTTTACTATCCAAACAACAAAAATGGACAAAATATGAAAACATTCCTGATCTTTATAAAAAAAATATTGTATTTAATGCAATAAATTTGTTTTTGTTTTAGAGAGATGTTAATTTCCATTTTAACTTAAACATTTTCTCACGATATACGAATAGAATTTAAATCCTTGCTTCACTTTTACTCTAATAACGAGAAAGAGTCCAGAAGCTGAATGGAAAAAAATATTTATATCTTTTGAAAGAAAAAAAAAATCGTAGAAAAAAATTAAAACTAAAGAAACATGAATTTGATGTTAATACTTCTTATTAAATAGCATATTTAAGTATTTATAAGAACGGTTTCGATAACAGAAACAAATCACATCAAATATTAGGATTATGTTATAACGAAAAATTATTTTTAAAATAGAAAACTATACCAATTTAGTTAGAGGATAAATTAATAAAGCTTTCTTAACCCCTTAAGGAGTTCTTAAGGTAAGTTCGGGATTTTTTCCCCAGATGTGCCCGATCGACTTTTCTTTTCGATTAGGAGTCTTACTCTCTATAATACTGTAAATATGAGTGACGTGCTCCCAGGATTTCTTAGCTAACTTTGAAACACAGTAGAGTTGAAATATTAATTCTATTGTAGTTCATTCGCCTTCTTCTGTATTTGCAATTTTAGAACTTTGTCTGGATCTAGGATGCAATTTTTTCGTAAATTAACAAGTGCTTGACTGAAATTTAACAAATTTATCCCTCATGTTATAAAAATCAACCATTTACAATGAAACAATAGTATTAATTATTCTTTTTTTATCACATTTTATGATGAGTAAACTTCTTTAAAATCTATTTTAATATTCTTAACTTTGAAAAAAAATGCCCTAAAAATTAAAGTAGGCTTTCAAAAAACAACTTCTAAAGAGGGCTAAAGTCAAACTTCCTTTGAAATAAATGTTTAGCTCGCTGAATTTATCATTTTTTTAAGATTTACATATTGTGATAACAATAATGAGATTCAGTTATAGTTTTATTATATTCTACTTAATCATAGGTTTTCTAATTTCAAAAAATAAATTTAAAATGAAAAAAATATTTTATTTCTTCAATTTTGCTTTGTTGATTTCATAGTAGTTTCTTTTGTGCAAACCTGATTATTTTATTTTGGAACTGAGACATATTATATGTGCTTCAATTAATGATCACTTAGTTTATCTGACTTGGGGGAATTAAAATGACATTTGTAGAGGTAGTAAAATTAAAGAAATCAAGCATTGATTTAATGCAATATACATGTATTATAAGATTTTAAATAATTACTTCGATCCTTTTTGTTCAAGAATGTAAATAAAATCTGTTCCTATTTGCAATGTATCAAATTCCTGAAGTTTGGAAACAGCATGGGAACATAAAATATTTTTCGTGGTAATGAATTGTGAGTGAAAATAAGAATAAAAATAAAATAAATAATAAATAAAATTTAAAAAAAAATTCAGAATATATAGAGTTATGAAAACAACCCCAAATCAAATAATTACGAAAAAATAAACTGTTTGACTATTTCTGAAGAAACAAAGAGCTCTCTATACATAAATAACTTTTTTGAATGCTTCATTGCACTGTATTTAATTGGGTTTGAGTGTCCAAAAAAGGACAATTATGCAATTGATAAATATTTAAGCTATGACAAATGATCTATAACAAAAGTAATTCATGATAGCTTTATGCGGTTAAAAAATTCTAAATGAATTCAAAAACGTGAATACGTAAGACATTTTCGTTTATTGAAATTTTTACTATAAAGAGATGGTTTTTTGTTCATGATTTTTCCGATTCAACTTCACACGTAGGTATTGATGATTAAGAAATCTGTTAATATTTCGGCTTCATTTCAAAAAGAAAATGCGAACTATTCATGATTTACCTTGAGATTTCGAAGGGCGGTTAAG
This sequence comes from Nephila pilipes, assembly GCA_019974015.1. Taxonomy (NCBI): domain Eukaryota; kingdom Metazoa; phylum Arthropoda; class Arachnida; order Araneae; family Nephilidae; genus Nephila; species Nephila pilipes. The sequence continues at coordinate 508,894 of BMAW01060795.1, forward strand.
TAACGAGGATGACATCTGAACTTGTAATCTTCTCTCCTAACTTCTACATCATGCTATGGGAGAACAAGCCGTTCCGATTTCATTTGTTGAGGGAGGAGAAAGAGGGGTAAAATTGGGTACCATAACTTAGTTGATGAATAATTCCATCCAAACACTCAAACTTCAGTAAAGAAAGACAGCAGTAATTATACGCACGAAGGCTATTGAAAATGTTATAGAATTGAAAAAAAAAAAAAAAAAAAACCGTTTTCTGATTACTTATTTGAGTTAAGAGGGAAAAATCGAAAAGTTCAATTTTTGAGGTAAGGGGTTGGTAATACAGGTATCGAAAAAGAAAATTTAAAGCCTGCCCCTAACAAAACCTTTTATTTTCGATTTATTTAAATTTTCAGTCAATTTTCAGATTCTTATAAATAAAATTTAGTATTTATGCAAAGTAGTTATTTTAATTCATTCTGATTTGAAGAATCAGACTCTTGTATAATTCGCAAACAAATTGGTTATCCACTTTAGGGTCAAATACGCCCTTGGCATCATGAGCGATTTCTTTGAAAATATTTCAAAATAACCATCGATCAGTATTTCGGATATGAGACGTAAATTGGTAACATGCATGCATGATTTATAATTATTTTTATCGTGTATCGATGGTAGCTTGTCTTCTATCTCCTTCTCAGAAGAACGCTCAGCTATTTATTTTATCTTCTTGCCTTTCTTTTGTGTCTTCCTAGTTTCCGGTCTCTTGGTGTACTTTTTTTTTTTTTTACTTTCGTTCTTCTGGGGGATTTTCTCGCTTTGGCTGATAGTAACTTTATTTTGTATCTTGGATATGTAAGAGGAAATTGTCAAAACGATTGTTGAACCTACGCTTCGATTGATTTTATTTCTTCTTTCTTTATTTCGCAGATGACTGGAAAAAGATAATTGAAATGAAGATCTACTGCTTTTCAGTTCTGAATGTACCTATTTCAGAGGTTAGTAGAAGTTTATCACCCTTTCCTTACCTAAAATAGCGAATAGTGTTATATGCAATCGGATACCACCAGATTTTGCCTTACCACTGGGTATCCAGTCTTCCCTACAAGACTACTCACAAGTTGGCTTCATTTGAAATATAAACAATTTACGGATGCTCCTAAAGTGATGAAATATGGCAGAATAACTTCTTCAAACATTGTGTTATTTACCTTGAATATAAAACAAAGCAAGTGTTCCGTAGCTAGGGTAATGAGCGGTCTTACAAACAAAAAGTGTCCTCTTATTCTAAAAAATATGTGGATATTACAAGGAAGCCTCGTTCTTGAAACACTTACTGACAGAATATTGTTTGGCATGGATGATTGTTCCTGTTTCATACGTAGGTAGACAGGTAAAAATGACTCCCTCCCCATTTCCCAAAGAACCTGCTAGACTTTGGGAAATGGGGAGGGAGTATCCGGATTTACTTGGCTAGCTGAGTTTACCTGATTTTTCCTTTCAGCATTTCAATTTTTTCTAAGAGGATCCTAAATGAAAAAGAATTCGAATTTAATTGAGTGTGTCAGCCAAGATTAAGCCTAACCCTTAGGTATAACTGCGGTTCTTACAAATGTTGAATTATTAGGCTTTCATAATCGAAAACTTCTCTCAATTATGTAACCCAAAATTGGTCGGGGTTATAATCGAGGAACAGACTCAGTGTTCGCAGCATAAGTGTAGCGAAACGAAAATTACATCATATTTGACCTGAAATCATGGGCTAAATTGTAAGAGAAGGTAAGAAGAGACAAAAAGACAACGTGAAATCGGAAATGAAAAGTGTTTGAGGAAAAATAAGAAATGCTGAGGATATGAAAAAAACATTTTGTTGGCCTTAATAAGTATAGTAAAGGATTAAATATACTAACATTAACATCGATACAGATCTAGCAGCATTTAGTGACAAGCGTACCTTTCGAAGAAGCCAAGTGTTTTGCGAATAGTTGCAGCAATGACTGAAAGTGTAGCAATAAGGTCCTTACATATCAGAGTGTCTTAAAATCTAGTGAATTAATGTATTAAGATGCTCTCATTAGAAAAAAAATGATACTTGGTAAGTCGACTCAAATACTTGGTAAATGATGCTTGGTAAGCTGGCTGAGTACCACTCATTTACCTTGTCCAATTTCATAGAAGTCCAAATGTAGCATTGAGGTAATTAGCACTTCGACCCGCCATTGAAACATAATTAAGTATTTCTTGTAATACTTTTACCAGAAAGATACTACAGATCGTGCCGTTGAGTGGAAGTGATAATAGGTATAGGATATTAAGGAAATCATTCATTATCCTTACTCACACTTCACAAAACCCCGTTCCTGGGTAACATGTTAATATGCAACATATGGGTAAGTTGTGACCACAAAAGGAGTTTATTCAAATCATTCTTAGCAAGACTTTCACACTGATGTAAATAAAAAACATTTTCTTATTTCCTCGGCATTTCTTTTTCTCCCACCACCATTGTTATACAAAAAAAGGCTTATTTATGTATATTGTACCTATTATTAAAATTTGGTGCATAAGCTAATGCCCCTCCTCTTGTTTAATTACTCAAATAGCAGTAATAATGCAAGAAATGTCAATGTAATGTGTGAAAAAATCATTTTAAAAGAGATAATATTTAAAATTATTTTAAAGAAAAATAAATAAATTATGAAGAAAAAGGGTGATTTGATCAAACCCCTACTTCTGTTTACTTGGAGACCATCGTTTATAAGGCCACACAATAATCCCCATTCAAGATTCTTTTTAATTCTAACTAATGGAACAAGCATTAAATTTCTCCAGTGGAAGTGAAAACATATTTTATCTAGAGATGTATGTAAGATTTAGATTGCTTCTTTAAATAAAATATGAAATCCTACAGTCAAATGAACAGTATCTCAGAAAAGTTTTTTAATTACAAATGACAAAATTTATTCAAGTTTTGATTTCATTTTGTTTGAATTCAATTACATACTCGTAAAATATTAGCTTTTGCAGCCGCTATAAGTGTTTGATTACCATTTTGCATCTTAAATCCTAAAAAATAGTTTTTTCAAGTAAAATTTTCTACATTTCTGAATTTCAAGTTTTCAAATATTTTAAAGAATTTCTTTATTCTGCAAAAATACAAAATATAATTTTTTTCGTTATACTTTAGCTCTATTTTAATACTATCTAATCAAAAAAAAAGCTTCGATATCCATATTGGTCTTTTTTTCAAACATTTTGTTACACACACAAAAAATTGAAGCAATTGAACACCTTTACCATTCAGAATTTGGAAAATATTAAGGCAACTGAATAAAAATCATAAAGTTTTCCTTCTCCGTTAACTTCTGTGATTTGATGCCTTTTCTATGAAGCTATGAAATGATATGATGTACCATAAAAGATATTCCTCAATCATATTAGATCCTTACAAACTCTGCACTTTAGTATGAGAGGAAAGTACTTAAATTGAAAACAAAATCATAGTGATCTTTAATTAAAGAATTTCGTTAACGGGAGAGACTTATGACAGCAAAAAGTACATTTTAATATGTTTTTATAAAATACAATACAAAAAATAAATTCTTGCATTTCATGGATGTTACGAAAGTAATAAATAACAAAGTGGTAATGATTATTTTTAACAAACAAAATAATCAAATTAGAGTTTTAGAAAAGGATGTAAATGCATTTGCATACTTTGCTAAATTACTAATTTGAACAATTGAAATAAATCAAAGAATATTATTTTCATATTATTACTTTTCTTTTCGAAAAAATATCATTTAGTGCATATTCGTATGCAAATGATGCTTTAAGTTATATAGTGTCCATTTTTAGTAATGGTATAATATAATATTTTGTGGCTGAGATTCAACGAAAAAAAAGAATTAGGTTTTTTGGAAAAGTGTGTTTAACACAGTCCATTGAATACTATTTAAAAATCATTGTCTATTTTTATTCCTTTTTATGTTACATTGCATAAAAAGAAAACGATTTCATGAAATAATACCTCCCAACGGATATATGAAATAAATTCTTCATCACATATTAATCATTATAATTTAAAAATTGATAAAGTAGGTACACTCCCAAGGCCTTAGAGAGAGTTAATAAATGGACATCTGCACGCATTCTCTACTGACATTGTTTTCATGATATTTTTACAGGAGTCAAAACAATGTTTTGCAAAATGTCAATGATATGCGATTCTGAGTGTTTGTTAGGTCTAAAATTTTTGCACTTAAAGCCATTGGAGTAGCATGCATTTAATTTGTAACTATCTCTGGTCACTCCTCTCTTGTGAGTAATCTGAATCATTTTGTGCTTCGCAACATCGTACTTAATACTGGCACATACAAAGTTAAAAAGGTCGTACTTATTGTTTATTATGTATGAATGATGACGCAGTAAATATTGCTTCTTTTATGTCCAGTCAATTTTTCTTCAGTTAGATAGAACTAAGTGTTTCAGAGCTAAATCTATAATCTATATTAATAAATTAAAAGATTAAAATTATGAGATTATAAGCAGGAATAACAAAATCGGAGATGCACTTCAAGAAACTTGTATTTTTATTTCGTTTTATGATTTTTATACATAAAAAAAATCAACCATATGCAATCAAATTCGAAAATCAAAAAGTGTAATAAAGTTTCCATACATGAGGCTGTACTGAATAACATATCTAATTCAATAATGGTTTTTAATGGTTCTAAAAATATCTAATTCAAAAATGGTTTTGAAGTAAAATTGTTTCTCTCTCTGAAATATTTCCCAAAGTTGTTCATTGAATTGGAGAAGGTAATATTTTTGTGTCATAATACCGTTCGAGAGACGTAAAGAGATTAATCCGAACCCTACTATCAAAATGGTTGCTTAAGTTTCCTTTTCTCCCATGATTGGCCAAGGCGAGGAATTTGGCGATGTTTTAAAGTTGTTTGTGAATTTTTTTCTCCGATATTTATTTCAATATCCTTACCAATAGTTTTTTTTTACGAGATTATAAGTTCAAATACAATTTTAGGCAAAATAATGGGAAGCAAGGAATTCTGAAGATCACTTGTTGCTTTTGAGATAGATTTATTTTATAGACGGTGAAATATTTTTCTTCGTATGAGAAGTAAATTATTTAGTGTCAACAAATATAAAAGTTACAGTTTCATTGAACGCGCGCTCGAGACTTTTGCGAAATTAGAACCATATTACCAATATAAAAATATATATTATTTGCATTTTAGCAAACAAATGTTTAATATTATTATTATTATTTTGGTCTGTTTAACATATGTTAGTTTATAAAAAAGACTTTCTGATTGCATTTTCAAGTTATTGAGCGCGATTTCAAAAGGATATGAATGTAAAAGAGTTAATTGTTTGCAACTAATTGTTCTTCATCCTGTCAAACACTTCATGAAATAAGTTTTTTTTTCTTATTCTGCAAAAAAGGCAGAAAGAAAAAACAGGATAAAAAGTTTAAAGCTACACACACATATACTATTTTACGTAAATACCTTTTTTCTTCCTTAGCAAGTATAGTAGCAACTCTATTCAATCTTATAAGAGAACGTACAAGGACTGAATTCCATGTGGCGTGTAATCAATTAACCTGTTCTTATTGAGAGCATTTAAAGTGAGTCAACTCGTGCTAAAGGTAGATGTGCACGCTCAAAACAGAATGGCACGCAGTAGTACTCTTTTTATGGCAGCAAATGAGTGTAATGTGGATATTTATCGTCCAATTGGAGATGTTTATAATGAGCATTGGACGAACAACTATGAATAAATTGTGTAAATTGCGGAGATCAGCATCGGATATACCAAGGTTATACTAACACTTGATCAGCAAAGGGTTCAATGCTGTTATTGATGAAATTATTAGATATAAATTAAGGATTATGATTGTCCACAAACATGTGAGTACAGTGATATCTGGGCGCAATGAATACCAAAACAAAATACATTGCATGGACCTCAATTTGTAACATCTGATACGTTTTAATGAATATTCCATGTTTGAGGAATTAAATTTTGCTGGCGATGAGTCGTGGGCTCAAAACTATACACAAGAATTAGAGAATGAATATGTGAAGTATGATGCGGAAATATTACATAATCACCAACACCAAAACAAAAAAAAATGCCGGCTACTAGAAAAAAGAAATGTTAACATAACCGTGGGCCATTTTTGATTGATTTCCCTAGCACAAAAATGCACTATCAGTTCTGCACAATACTACGGCATTCCCACGAAACTTCACAAAGCTATCAAAAGCAAACGACCTGACCTTTTTTCAGAACATGTAGGAGTAACCTTTTTTCATGGTATTCCCGACTAACATCATCCAAGAAATCCAAACGACCATACAAAAATTTCATTGGGAAGTGTTGGAGCACCTAGCATACAACTCCGATTTATCGTCAGGTGTCTTTCAACTTTTAAACTTTTTGGGCCGCTTAAAATTTTTTTCCTGGGAAATGTTTTCGTTCTGAGGACCAAGTGAAGGATGCAGTTCAAGACTTCTTCGAAAGACAACCTTAGTCTTTCTGTACTAAGGGCACTGACCAGCTGCCGAAATGAAACGACCAATGTTTTAACAAATATTGCGACTTCTTTCGAATTTCCAATAAATGAATTGTTTTTTTTTCAACATGGCCAATTTTCATTTCATTATCTCATATAAACGCTCTAAGTTTCTAGGTTATTCTAAAAAAGTTAAATGTCAGGAAGCTAATGCTTTATTTAAGAAACGCAAACTAACTCTTAAATATTATTCAAATTATAGTTCTCAGTAAATATATATATATATATGTAATATATATATATACTAAAAATTTATGAAAGAATAATTTAAAATATTTAAAAAGACAAAAATCCAGAAAGAAATGTAAAAATGAAAGAATAATAAATGAAAATATGGAACCCAGCAAGTCAAAAAGCAATATCGGGCTGAGGACCGAATAAGCGGGGTTAAACTAGTTTAATGGTACCAACCTTCCCCCTTTGCGACTTGGTAGGCTGAATTGGGAAATCCAAATTACAAAAGAGTTCTATGATTAAAAAATGCAAAAAAAATTCAGTGATAAAATCTACAAAAGTAAAATCTATAATTCTTGATAGGCTGAATTGGGAAATCCAAATTACAAAAGAGTTCAATGATTAAAAAATGCAAAAAATTTCAACGATAAAATTTACAAAATAAAATCTATCATTCTAAAAATTATCAACAGATCAAAATATAAAAATTACTTACAGAATTCAAAGAAATGAAGATTCAAATATGTGAGTAGTAAGACGGAATTTTCTTTAAGCTTCAAGATGTATATCACATACTCAAAATGAAAAAAAATATAACACATCATCACCATATAAATTGAAAAAAGATTTAAATCATTGTTTGATTGGTAATAAAATGTAAAAGAATGCAAACAATTGGTTGGTAAGAAGTAGTATGGTAAAGGAGTATAATGGTAAGTTATGGTGACTGAAATGAACAGTAAAACACTAAAACTATGATTTAAGTAAAATAAATAAGTTTTCAAAACGTGGTAGGTAAGAAGACAACATGGGTTAGTGTCATCTCTAAAAATAGCGGTGGTCAAGTCCCGAAATTCATTGTTTATATTTTTTAACTTCACTTACTCCACTTGTTAATTCTCAGACATAAAATTAGTCTATCAGTCGAAATGTAATAATTCAATGAATATTTATAAGTAATTATAATATATTCGATGTTTTGGTTCTTTTTAGGAAACCGTGTCCCCTTAAAGTAAAAATCTGCAATATTCATGATAATTGAACTTTTTTTCGGATCAAAAAACTTTATTCGGCTATAATTTTTTTTTTCAAATAATTCTGTCATAATATCGGATTGTCCGAAAAGTCCGTGCTAATTCTCGGTTGATGACATAAGGACAAATCGAATGTATTCAGAAATTTTATCGACACAAAATTATTTTATGTTTACAAGATCACATACTTCACAGGATAGCACTTTAAAATATTTTTCTGGCAATTCTCGTAGTCTTTTAAATTATTCTACAACGTTTCATTTATTAATAAATTTGAATGACAATTTCCTTGACACTAACAGTTAGTCTACAAAACTACTTTCGAAAATTAAAAAAAAATATTTTTATTTTAATAGATCAGAAAAATACACTTTTTACTCGCATTATTAGCATTTTTGGTGCGCCCTAGTCTCATTGCTTCTCGCTCTTCCGACCTTTTTGAGTGGGAACGAGCATTAACCCTAAAGTGGAAAAAAATATACGTTTATACAAGGTTGTAGTGTGTTCTTTTGTCTCCTATGTTGTTAAGACTATTGATGAGTAATTTATTGTTTGGTATGGAATTCCTCATCAATCCTTGAAATAAGAATGTTCTTTTTATAGAGTGTTCTTTTAAAGAGTGTTCTTTATTATGAATCCTTGAAATACGAGTGCTCTTTTATCAAAATTATTACAAATTATGCACATAATTACGTATCACTAATGTAACAAATTTATTTATTATTCAAATGTTTAAAATAGGATTTTGGTAAAACATGAATTATTTTCAATTTACGAAAGTTTTATATGTAGTATGTTATTGGTTCTCGTATAATTCTGTCATAATAAGTTTCCACGATCACGCGTTATATTAAGCTGTACTCAATTATATGCCTAAGATATAATTAAATATTCTTTATAAGTCTTTATAGATCTAACTATAAATTAAATCTGGAGACCCCTAGCTACTGGAAACTACTTCGAAAACGCGTATTTCAGCAAAATCGTGGAGACCAAATTACAGGACTTTGCAACATCCCTTACAAATCGTGCAAAGTAAAAATATCATTCTTAAGAAGCGGAAGGACTTTAAAATCTCTTACGGCTTATTTGTGTCATCTTGGATCTCTAACGTTATCCCTTTATTATAGGCGATAAATTTTAAGTATTCTTAAAACGTTTAACTTTGAAACGATGTGACGAAGTTCTTTGCATATAATTCCTTTAAAAAATTTAAGCCAAATGTAGTTGATTAGAAATCGTTCAGAAAAGTATTTATAAAAGTATATTTCAGAATAATTCTGTTCGCGAAATCATTTTAAAAATTGTATTAACTCGCTTTCTTGAAAGACTTCACAGAAATATTTAAAATTTCATGCAGGAACAAATTAAGGGAAAGGGTTATGAAACCTAGTTTTGACAAGAACGAACATGATCTGTCTTTAATTATTACAATGTAATACATAATGATTTCCGAATTCTTTTACACACACACACACACACACATATATATATATATATATATATATCTGCAAGAGAATGTTGATGACCTAACCCGACAATTGGAGCAAATTTGGCAAAAAATACCCCAGGATACCATCAGGAAGCTTTGTCACTCCATGCCACGTTGTGTGGAAGCTTGCATCCAGGATGGAGTTGAGTCAACACCTTTTTGAGCTCGTTACTTTGTAACTATGTAACTCTGAAATAAATCATTCAATTTTTCCAGAATTTTAATCATTTCTTATTCCGTACATAATTTTCCATTCCGCTAATTATTGTCTGCATCGGACGGCTCCTTCTTGATCCATAGTTTTTTTTGCTATAGAGTGTATGTTAGTTCCACTTTCAGTGAGTTGATAATGCTTAATGTATAAATTTTAGTCTCTGCAATTATTTTTAAGATATTTATAAAAAAATATGAAATATTTTTAAAATTAATTTCCAATTCTTTATAGTTCTTTTTAAAATAATATATGTTTGTAGTTTTATTAATTTTAGTTTTTTTGTGAAATTATCATTATTTTTACTTTGTTTTCACTTAAGGTGGATGCTTTCTGGGAATAGATCATCTGCAGTTTTCAAATGATAAGAATGATAATGGATTGATCTGATATAATTTTAAATTTATATATTCCTTTTTTTGATTAACAAGATTTGTATTTATATTTGATTGATCTGTACATGTAATTAAATAATAGCTATCTTTATTTTTAATATATTTTCTTTACTTCTAGCATTCATACATGTTAATTTTTGGAGAAGTTTTTCTCATACACACTTTTTATTTGAAATGTATTTTGGTATCTGCCAATTTCATTACAAAAGTTATTGTTATGGTTGGGGGTTAGGATGTGTAAAAATATGTTCTCTGTATGATATGTTCCTTGTATAATATGTTATCTATATAATAGGTTTGTGACGGGTGTATCAGCAACCTTGTGACTAATAGTCCTCTTGGGGAATTTGCACTCCTCAACAGTTATTTGTATCAGAGGACTTCCTCCGAAGAAGAGAACGGAGACATGCAAATTAAGATTGATATGTGTATATATAGCTTTCAAGAGAGAGCGAGGCGAGCTAAGAGGAATTACTGGCAGGGAGATAGGATAGATTTCTATTTGAATTGTTATGTAGACTTGTAGCTTGAATGATTAATAAACTAGTTGTTTTAGAAATGTCGACTTTTCCTTCCCATCCGCCGATCACTTGTCATTACAGGTTCTCTAAGAATATGTGCTGTATATGATATAATTCTCTTATCAGACCAAAGCCAGAAACAGCTAATTTCCATCACTTCATTATTTGTTTTACATTTTTATCTTATTTTTTGATACTAATATTCATAAATTCTTTGCAGGCGTTTGAGATTTCCCCCTATATTTTCTGTCTACGTCTCGTAATCTAGCTTTGGTTAGTAATTGGTTTATTTTTTAAGGGTTTTCTTTCCTCAGTTTTCTTATTGTATTTCAACTACTGATTTGAGCTGTTTTTATGTTACATATGCTAAACCTTTTTGGCGCAAAACACCTGAATTGTTCAAGAGTTAATCAGATGCGCTTAGAATTAATTGTATATTAAAGCATAAACAAGATAGTTAATATTGCTTTAGAAATAGCTTTATATTGTTATGCTTAGTGTTATATCACACATGTATTACATTTGCTTAACAATAGCAAGAGTGCAGCTTTTTTTAAAAAATTTGGATTAGTTACAAATTTTATAGATCTTAAATCAAAGAAAATTTCGATTTACTTTATTAATATTGTAATTATGGCACTAAAATGTAGTTTCAAAGAAACGGACAAAATAACACAGAATTCATAACATATTATACGGTATTTACATTATATTTACTATTTATATGGTTTTCGAAAAAAAAAAGTCTTTAATAAAAACATATGAGAAAAAAGTCGTTTATAAAAACATATTGCATGGACTAATACTTTTTTTTGAATGACTGCTGGTCTCTAAATTTCTTTTTTAATATTTCGTAAGAATTTATTACTTGAAATCTTATATAAAGGGAATATACTTTCGAATTCATAAATGACTATTAATAAATCTGAATTCTGCGTGAATTATTTCTGTAACATTTTTTCACTTTAAACTCATTTTTTGATAAATGCTTAAATCTTGTGTCTTTTAACCATTATATGAATTTCTTATGTATTTTCATAAGTTCTGTGATTCGAGAAAACCTTCTTAAGATAGGTGGCGTATTTGAATGAATGAAAGATTAAAATTTAACGGCTTCTTAATTATTAAAATATCTTATCATCAGACATCTTAATTATTAAAATATTCTATCATAAGCCATCTTAATTATTAAAATGTTAGATACTTCTGGAAGTTCATGCGTAAGCTTTATCAATTATTCACTTATCAGTTATTTTATTCATAATAGTCTCAAAAGTTAGAGAGAGACAGAGTGTGTGCGAGCATATATATATACCCGTTGTGCGTGAGTACATATTAACATACTCCCTCTAACTTTGAATACGTCGATATAATCATATTTTAATATATCGCATTCTAACTTATAACATTACTGTATTGTAACATACTTTTGTTCTGTTAACATAAGAGTATTACATTAATTAATATTTAAGGAAAAGCTTGGAAATGTGTGTTTGAAGCAATTTCTCTTAACTTAATTTAATCATGGTTTGTAATTTTGAAACTAAAATTCTCCTTACGAATGTAGAAAACAGTACTTTTTATCTTTAAAACTAATATAAGTACAAAACTAATTATTTCACTCATGCTTCGATACGTTGAAAGAAACTCTGTGACGTCATTAAGTCTTCTTTCTTAAAATCTAGAATTTTTTTGTTTTTGTTTCTAAGAATAATAATTTGCACCCCAATAATTTTCTAAAAACTTTTAAAAAAAAAACGTTGAGCATTAAGTGCATTTTATTTAGGGGACTATTTTATTTGATCCAATGAGTTTTTTGTAATAACTCTTTTAAGCCATAAAAATATTAGTATAATTAAAGCTAGTAATATCTGTTCTTTTCTTTTATTTATAAGTCTAATTCTTAGCACCAATAGAGTGTGTATATATCCCAGCTTCTTCAATTGTTACGATGGGTTTTCCTTCATTAGTCATATGTTTCTTTCAACAAATTAAAACGTACTTAGATATAGAAGATAGTCAAACAAAATATGAAATCAAAGTTAGTTTGTCAATTTTCTCAATTAATTTTGTAACTTTAATATGCAGATTGCAAATTTAAAATAACAATTAATAATAAAATGAGCTTTAATTTTTGTATCTTAAAGGAAGTTGTTTGTTAGCTATTTTATATTATTTCTAATAATTCAAACAAAAAGGATTGCATGCATATATTCATAAATTAAGCAGTATTTATAAATTAGGTAGAATTAATGAACAAAATTCTAAATTATATAAAAGGATATAGAAAATATTTTCCACGAGTTAAGGTACACACATAACATGTAGGAGATTTTATTATTCTATGATTATAATTTGTAGTTTTAATAAAAAATAAATAAATCTAGAATTATAACGAGGAATAATTAATAATTTCAAATTGTTTCTTTAATTCATTACTTTTATTCATGTGAAGTAAATATTTACTTTTGTTATATTTCTTTTAACTTTCTGAAACAGTGGTATAACCAAATTATTAATCTTCTTCATTCAGAGTCTTTTGCTTGAAATGTATCGATTTCTTCCAAAAAAGATAAAGTGATTGATTATAATCCTCAGAGACTGTAGCAAAGGTTTCTCTTTTCAAATTTTAATTTTACATATCTATAAATGATTGATTATTACGGAGTGCATTTCTTATTATATGTGCAGTTTCATATACTGTGATCACAAGCCTTCGATTGATTATTGTTAGAAAAGAGATATACTAAAACGCGTTTAGAAGCATAATAACGCAGAAATAATTTGAAGTTTTTCTAAAAGAATAGGAAACTTGGGGAAAATGAAGTTTATTTATATATAAATGTTTAAAGTTAAACATATACTCGTTGCTAAAGTCTTTGTTTTGCGGTTGCTAATCTTTTATCATAAGCATTAATCTTTAATATGGTAAAAGAGAAAAACGCAGCGTATTTTTCCTACAAGGAGTACATTTGGAACTTTGTTGTTATTCTTTAAAATAAGACACCGTGAGTTGAAAAGAAAAATCTTTTTTTTTTGTATATTTCTCTTTTTGCCTTGATTTGTGCTTGCGTTAACATTTTCTAAGATCGTAAGCAACTTTGCCTTTTTTAACATGGGGAAGAAATCTGAAAAAAATATTTTAGCTTGATAAAAAGATATTGTACTATTAAGCATAAAAAACAGTACATGATACACTAATTTAATTTTTGCACAACTTTATTTTTAACTCTATAAAATAATTGGAGATCCTTAGGACTGTGTAAAATAAATTTGTCGGAATAATTATTTCACCCCAATGTCGTAATGCATTAATTCTTCAGTATTCATCTTCTTTTATTCTATTACGCTTTTTAAAAAGTATTGATTAATTTAAAGTTCTTCAAAATGATTAACAGTTGTATTTTATTCCCACTGTTTTATAAAAAAAAGTTTTAGTGTGAAATTGTAGACTCTCTTTAATGTCTTATTGTATTTTTTATTCTTTATAAATTGTTTTGTTGAAAGGGAAATGTGCATTGCCATTAAAAAAAACTACATTAATGTATAATGGAAATATAAAAAATCAGAAGAAATATTAAAAGATTACCTTGTTGAAGAAAGTCTAGTTTCAAAGAAGCTTTGGTTAAGATGCATAATTAATGTTGTCGATAAGATCAAAATTAAAGTAGGAAAAAATATATCTTTCCTAAAGGATTAAATAACTCTTATTGAAATAATATTATTATTGAATCTTACTGAGTTTAAAAAAAAAATTGAATCATTGTAATGTTTAGTATTTTTACTGTAATATAGTACTGCTTTAGATTAGTTTTAAGTTATAGTTCTGCGTGATTATTGTAATTAAATAATCCTTCAGTAATTTATTTATCCTATTTTTTCCATCTCTTTCTTTTCCCCCCTCTTAAGTAGGGAAGAAAATAAATAATTGAAGTACTAAAAGTAAAATATTATTATTTAGGACTGTTATCTCTATTCATCCAAAATATTAGTTTTAAGAAGTTTCTAATTAATAAAAGAAGTAAAATATGTTTATTTCCAGAAAATAATACTAAAAATGCAATTTATTGAAATTATTCGTAGCTTTCCTTCTGTGAGTATAACAGGAAATAATTATTTGTAAGTATTTCTGAAAATATTTCGTACTACTTGAGACACTTTTTTATTTTATTGAGATATTAATTTTTTTTGTTATTATAGGTCTGTGCTTTTCTTTCTTTTTATATATAAATATATTAACGATTGGGACGCTTTTTTCTGAAATATTTTATTGAATCATAGCTATGAATATATTTTTTATACTTTTGAAAGATATTGTTTAAGAGCAATTAATCGGATTGTTATATTTAAATTATTTAAGTATCAATTAAAAAATCCACCGAATAAAATAATATCGTCTTGACAGCATATTTTGCACAAAAAATATTTATTTATATTTAAAAAATATATATTTAACTATGTATTACTTAGTTAATCATTCTATCGTTCAAAGTTTATTTCTTTGTTTTTTTATCAAAATATAATTTTAATACTTCAAAATGTTTTACAGGAATAATCAGTTCACAGCTTATATAAAATACAAAGGAAACATATAAAATATCAGAATCGTTAGAGTACCTAATTGCATAAATATTAAATTAAAAAAAAAAAAAAGGATTCCTTTGATTGTTTGAAGGTAAAATTATAAGATCAATCTCAGTGAGGATTTCAACAAGAAATTTTACTTACATTCTGAATGTTATTTATTATCACGAATATAAAAATTAAAGAAGATTATTAAAATGTACCCGTGCTTGGAAGTTTGATATGAAAAACGGGTATAAAATAACTTATAATAATATTGTCCAGTATCTGGTTTTCCTTTTTCTAAGAAGACTATGTGTAAGACAACCTTCACATCCCTACCCCCTTAAAATGTATCCATAATGTTTCTGGTCATTTTCAGTTTTTGGAACAGATTCACCGAAAGTGAAGCATTGATTTGATTATTATCTGGTTCACGGTGCATAATGTTGAATCCAGATCTCAACAACTCGATTAAAAAAAGGATTCCTTTAGTTGTTCAAGGATTCCTGGTTCCTTGTTCACAACTCTGGGCAGCATTCCTGGGATTCCAAAAAGGATTCTTGGTTCACAACTCTGCTGCAGCATGAAAAGTTGATTTAGCAAACATTTTATGCCAAAACAAAACTTACCAATGAATCAATGTCACATTGTTTCTAGTGCCGTTTAACAGATGGCAGAATACATAGATAATAATCACTTACGTTTGCAATGACTTCCATTTGTTAAAAACAAGTAATTTTTAAACCTCTTTTGTATAACGGAAAACATTTTTTGGGAAATTTACAATATTAAAGGTCTGCAAAGAATAAAATAAGACTTTATGAAATCATAGACGAATGTAGCTTCACTGTAAATATGCGTTTATCTAGTATTTTTACAGAAACAGTATATGGAGGACTGACAATATTTCTTTGTTATAATGTGAAAGAAACAATCTAAAATATAGAATACTAATACAACGATAAAAGTCCAATTTTGCTAAAAAACATTTACGAATATTTGAACCAAATAGTTTTTAAATCTACGGAAAAATCGGGTTAGTGGCATATTTTATCTGTGTGTGTACTTATAAGCTAGCAGATTTGAATTTAAGACATTTGTGTCAAAAAAGAATTTCCCTAATAATGCTTCAATTAATATTGGTACATTTACTCCTGTAGAAGAATCTGATGAAAATTCATAAGTTCTTCTAAATTAATATGTGATGGGTTGGCTATTATCCTGATTTCAAAGTAAATAAGAAAACACATCTCTAAACGCCAATTAAGTTCAGTATATATAAATAAAAAAAAATTTAACATGTTTAACTATACGTAACACATTATGATTAAATTATAAAATATTTCTTCTATAAACTAGCTTAGAATTGGTATAAAATAAATTCCATGCATGACATAGTTCCTTATTTCTCTGAACGTAAGTTTGAATAAGTTAATTTGGTATTATGTACCTGATTTTTGAATTCTATATTTCATGGTAAGTTCCTTTATATTTATAGAACAAATTTAAATCAGAAGGAAAATAGATAAAAGTAAGCATTATATATATTTGTACAAAGAACATTTCTTATATATGAATAATTATAACAATATAATTGTTATTATATTAATTATTATAATAATTAATTTGAGAGAGATTCAATATATTGAATATTGCATTTAATTATTAAATTATGCGTGCTTCAGGAAATATTCATAACATTTTATGTTTATTTATGGTAGTAAAATTTTAATATTTTTATGAAGAATTATTTAATTACTTGTTTATTTCCGATAATGTCCTTAGGCGTTCGCTCTCTTTGGTTTGATTTCAGATCTCGTGAAATAACATTTTTTTAACGATACATCCATTTTATAAAAGGAAGAATTTTCTCTTCATGTTGAGTGGGCGGATAGTAAAAGAAAAAATATATGGACATTAATAAAGAAGCATATTAAAGAATTTCATTCTTCGATATATAGGCAAGTGGAATGGCTTTTCTTTCAGCAGCGCAATATATCGGGAACAAGTTCCTTGTTCCTCAATAAAGCATTGCAGTGAAGCTATATTTTTGGAACAACGATGCCGTCGACAATAAAATGCGCAAGGACAATGATTTATTTCTGAAGAAAAGAAAACAAAATGTTTTCTATAAATGAAAGGTCCAAAAACTGAAAGTAATAAAATCTATTTAAAGAATTTTGCTATTTTCGAATTCCGATAAATATATGTTTTTTTGATTTTTGAGGTAAATTGATGAAATTTCTCAGCATAAGTTTTGTTTTGTTGACCATGGTCTGTGTATTTACATTATGCGTATTACACCGGCATGTAACTGCAAATTTATGAACAATGAAATCATGAAACAATGTGTTAAAGAAGGAGGGTGGTTCTTTGAAAACTTGCTTTATGTAGCTTTCTATTATTAAATTTCAAGTTTGGCTCAATTCATTGAAATGCAACCTGCATAAGTCATCAAAAACTCATCAATGTTATTGATGTTATTGATGTTCTTTTAAACATTTTTTGTAGTTAACATTATTTTATTTTAGATAATAGTTTTGTCATTAATACGGTCATTTTTCTTTCCTCTTAAATTTCTTAAAACTTTGAATTGTATCATTTGCAAAATATTAGACTATATAATAAAAGGATGTACCTGCTATTTTTGAAAACAAAAGCATTTTTAAAAATTTCTCAGTGATTAATTATAATTTGTTTATCATTATTTATTAGATAGTATATATTTGGCTCTTAAAACCCGATGAATAATTTGAAACTCATTGAGAATAGCGTTTCAGTTATTCTTTCAAAAATAGGTGTAAAATACGAAAAATAATTTTTACTTAAATCAGTTATAAGATACAGTTTTTGAATAAGGTCTAGATAACTCAATAACATGAATTAATACGACCTAAACTTAAGATCGAAAATTTTCTTTTAACAATGTTATGAAAAGTAAACTACATTAAGTGTACAAATTTGCACTGCTTTTCCATTATTTAATTTTGATATGGTTGAACTAAAAAATACAAACGATTCATGTTGTCTTATGAAATATATATATATACGAAGGTTGTCCATAAAATAAAGTTCCTAATGATTTTTCACAATGAAAAACATGTTTATTAGCATTGAATAATACATTGTTGGAAAGCTTAGACTTTCCCCTATTTTTCAACATAATCGCCGTTGAGATCAATGAATTTTCGCATGCGGTGTATCATTTTCTTTTTGCCTGAATCGTAGAACTGTTCCACCGCGAAGGTAAAACCTCTTCTTTCAGTTTCTCTCCAGTTCTGAAATGCGTTCCACCCAGGTGTTCCTTCGATTCAGGAAAGAGACGGTCACTTGGAACTATATCTGGAGGTGGGTGGGGTCTTCGTCATGGACGTCCGTCTTCGAATTCTCTGCACCATTTCCGCAAGTGTTATAGGCTCATACACTTTTCTTCGTGGATTTCATACAGTTGGTAAGGAATCTCCATCGCCTCAGAGGTTTTTGTACATAAAATATGTATCACACAGCGTAATTCGCACTGTAGGGACAGGGGAGTGGGAGCTCCATCTCTAACGGCTTTCAAGCTAAAAATAGCATCACAGACAGCTCACCGGGGTGGGGACTGGGAGATAGAAGCCAAGCTACAAGTCAATGTCGCCAAATCCCGCTTAACAGCGTTCCTCGCGTCTGCAGCTCATTCATTAGAGAAATAAAACTTGATTGCATTAAATGATTGTTATAAAATATGGCCGCAGTCAATTGAAAGTGAAAATGTTTTTGAGGTAGCACAGGAAACAAAATTATGTGATGCTATATTAGACGTTGCTAATTCAATACGAAGGGAAGGTTTTGACGATATGATTCTACAAGATATCCAATAGAATTATTGGTAGAAAAAGAGATTCATGTAGAAGGTTTGGTAGATATGATATCTGGAATCCACGGTAGCTTAGCGGATGATCGTATTTCTGAAGCTGAAGAAGTTAAATAGTTTATTCCTATGGGAAAAGATAAAGACCCACACCAGCTTAGTTGAACAGTTTAAATCATATTACTAAAATGAATATCATTCAAATGAAATGAGTATAGCACTTAAAATAATGTTTCATATGTGCATAGCAGCATATAAGAAAATAAATAAAGATATTTTTACTTAAAGCAAGCAATCTAAATTAACATATTTATTTTCCTTGAAAAGGGTATAGAATAAGTTTGAAGATAATGCAAAAAACTCTCAGAGAATAAGGACATTTTTTCAAAGTTAAGCCCCCCCCCGTGGTTAATAATGCATATTGATGACGAAGAATGCATTGTATACAATAGATACATGCATACATAAATACTTACACACACACTCACACACACACACATATATATATATACACGCACCCCATCATCTCATATATATATATACACGCACTCCCCACCCCCACATATATATATATATATATAAACGCATTATTAGTGTATGAATATTTTCTTATAAATATATTATTCCCTAATGAAATAAACTATTTAAATTGGAGAATATAATTTCTATCTCCGTTTTCATATCAGTCTATTTCGATTTTATTTTTTATTCAGGCGAATTAATGAATAAAGTTTAAGAAAATGTGTAGTGCATTTTTATTTTGCAGGAAAATAGCTTTCTTTTTTATTTCGTTATTCTTAAATAAAAGTGCATCTTAACACCAGGTTCGAGTGAATACATTCGAGAGTAATTTGCTTTTATTTCTTCCTATAAATGTGAAGTCTTAATGACCGCTCATTTTAAAGTACCTTAGAAGAGCACATTGGAGGTTTACGCATCCTTTCTTTTCGAGTTAAAAGAAAATTCTTAAGAACGCTTTATTTTCTTATTCTAAGAATAAAGAATTTTTGTGATTTATTCTGAATTACTTCAGTGATGAAATTCGCATACTGAAGAGTATGCTAAATAATTTTTGAGCATACGACTACTTTGATTAAATTTTCAAAAATTTTATATGTCACTGAAATTAGACCATATTAAAGTACTTTGAGAACAACTATGATAAGGAAAAATATCTTTTTAAATAGAATTAATCAGTAGTGAAAAATAATAGCTACTTTAAAAGTAAAAATATTAAATTAAATTAAGTAATAAAATATTTTTTCTGAGTAATGTCATTGAAATTATATTTTAGAAAATAAAATATGTTTTTGTTCATTTAAGTTATTTTGAAAGCGGAAACAAAATATTCAGAATTTCTTATTTTATGGATAAAAACTATCGCATACGTTTAATTGACATTTTATCTTTTAAATGACTCATTTGTGTTTTCCATTGGTGTAGAACAATATCTGATGAATCGAACACATGAAACTTAGCAGTTTCTATGGTCAAGAGGACTTGATTTAATTCACTCTCATAACATATCGTTCTCTTAGAATTATCTCATGTATCTGCAGTTATTTGATTTCTTATAAAGTGGGACGATTCTCTTAAGCAACGACGATATATAATAAATTATCTTTTTCTCTAAACGAAGGGAAATTAAGGGTGCTACAAAAAGAAACTAGGCAAGTCTAGGTGCAAAGATCAAGGATTCGATTAGCCCATCATTCGGGAAGTGTACCAATATCTTCTTCGCCACGGGATTAAAACCTATCCCTCCCTCAAAAGTGGGGGGGGGAGTGTACAGCCACTGAAAAAGTTTTAGATAATTTATTTGTCATTGTGCAATTTAGCTGTAATTCATACAACTAAATTCGTATCGAACTTTTTCGCCATATTTGAATCAATTTAATGTTTAACATAATTTTAAAATAAGAAATTGCTTTTATAATGTAGAGACTTTTTCATCATTAAACTATAATTAGATATTCTTTGTCCTTTCAGTTACTTACAGTAAGCAGTTTTTAATCCGGCACGTTCGTTACCACAATTTTGCCAGAATAACGATTGTTCCGGATTATCAAACGTCAATACAATTTTAACAGTGATACAAAAGATAAATCCATATACATGAAAAGAGGAACTGTAAAAACGTGTATTAAAGTGCTTACGCATATTTTGAATTTGTGTAGAAGATCAAAATATCCGACATTGTATTTCGACTCATTCTTCAAACTATAAAATTAAACATTAAACATAAATTTAAATAAATATTCTTCTATTAATAAAATCACGAAATAAAACAATTAACACAGTTAAAAGATAGTCAAACACAAGTTGCTATTCTGTTAGTTGCATGCTTACCACTTTCTTGCGCTGTAAGAACTTCGCAACACCTGTGGGGCTTCGAAAACATTTTACTGAAAAGTACAGTTGAATAAAAACAGTTACTATCTGAAACCGTGTATGTAACCTGGTAAAAAAAGTAAGCTTTGTGAAGAAGTTAAAATTTGCAGTTTTAGATAAGCACTGAGCGAAATTTTCGAACATAGCTGTGCCGCGATCCGGTGGTCAAGGTCATCAAACTCACGAAAATGTTCCAAAATTATCTGATAGCGAATCTCTCAAAATTTGCTGAGTTATAAAATGCTCCAAACTATCGAATGTTTGTTTATTGAGAGGTCATTGTACTTTGAATAGCAAGTTATAGGAACTGACACAAATATATATTGACAGAAAGTCAATATTTACGAAATATTGAAACGAAGTATTTACGAATGTAAATATTGACAGAAAGTCAATATTTACGAGTCAATAATTTAATATTTATTAGTTTCGGCATAGGTTCTTAGTTCTTAAAATTTCCTCTATGAATGTCCGGTCGCAGTTTAACTCTAAAAAAATTTATGAAATCAAATAAATAAGAGATTTTACAAATTTATGCAAATTTGAATATTAGTAGTTTTCACTTATGTCAGAAAAAATATGTTTTCGTTCTTTCATTTTGTTCTCTTGCTTCTTACAAGAATCATAATAAAAATACATATTTTTTTTTCTAATACAAATTTATTTTATTTTCACACAAATATGTTACTTGTGTCTCAAATGCAGTTTAAATGGTTGCAGAAATTAGGTAATTATAAATTGTTAGAATATTTGATATATTGATTGCATAATCTCTATATAGTAAATGTGTTTGAAAATAAATAATAAAAAAAAAAACTGAGTTGCTTTTCATATTCTTAGAGAAAAAATGACTCATATTCTATGATATGTTATAGTTGTTTAATTTTTATTTTACTTTAAGCGTAAATAAGAGACACTTTGTGACAAATTAGCTAAGTTTGTAGTAAGAGAAATAATTACTCAACGAAGATCAGCCAAAGTATTTAACTTTTCTATTCAAATTCTTCATTAAATAACAAACAAAATAAATTAAATATGTCGAGCCATTTCTAATAAAGACATTCCTAATAAAGGTAATATCCAATTACTTCAAACAGTAGACCTCTAATAAGGAGATCCAAGTCAAGTATACACACTACCAATATATTTTTACAGTTTGTATAATCTCTGTAGCACTCTTGCAATTCCTTATTTCCTAATTTCTCTATTTCCTAATTTCTTTTCGATAAATGTCGTCAATTGTAAGACTCATCTGCGCATATCACGTTTCTTCCAGAATGTGATGTTCCCACATCAAACATTGTAAAAAAGTGACCTCAGAATTTAATTTAAGATAACTGCGTGTAAGAAATTATAACTTTAACCAATAGCTAAGTGAGATTATAAAATTAAATTGAAATGAAGAAAATGTAGCGTATACAATGAAAAGCGACGAATTAGCCTATGGGGAATATTTTATTTGGCCAAAAGTCTTTAAGTGTAAGAAAAAACTATTAAATATGATTGAATGAGAATTTTACAATAAATAACTTTTTGAAATAATAACAGCTAATAAAGAAGCTAGTAATAATGAAAAATTACTAAAACATTTGTTTCACTCACATTTTCTAAATTTTATTTTCAGAATATGTCTGGGTTGTATATACTACGAATTTTCATCAAAATATAATATTGCTTATTTTAGCTCAATTATTGATCACATGCCATACTCAAAAAATATCAGTTAAGAAAAACGCATAAGAATTCTAATGTTTTTATTAAAATAGGATATCCTTGTGCAGTTTATAGAAAGTTTCCTTGACCTACAGAGAGTTTCCTATAATCTGATGAATTACAGTTAAAAACACTGGAAAAGAAATTCAAAGAAGTAAATTATATATCACACCCAAGCATCTCGAAACTATTATATTATGACCTTTTTTAACAGATATTGTCATAACTATGATATCTTTAAAAAAGGCATGATTTGCAATTTGGCACTTTGAATATATCCAAAATATTACAAATCGTACTTCGATAATCTTTTATATAAGTATAATCTTTTCAAAGGTCTTAACCAAATTAATAGTTTATTCTTCCGGAAATTATGTTTTGTAATTAGGACTTGGTCATAAAATTCAATTTATGTTTCATGAAAATATTGAGTACCAAGAAAAATGAGCCCAATCAAATAGTTTTTTTTTTCTAAAAGCTTTGGACGTGTTGAGATTCGTAGCCTCAAAAATTTGTTTGTTTATCTATATTTTGGACTACGATTGTGTCTCCTAAAACTCATTCTATAAAACAAGCTCTAGATTAAAACATAACATTTTTCTTTTTGAATTTTCTACAATTGTCTTTGTTTTTAGGTATACGAATTTACTGTATTATATTTCTTTTACACACGAGAACACGGGAAATGCTGTTTATTTCTTTCCATGACTTTTTGAGTGCACTTTCATTTATTGGATTGGTTTCTTGGGAAAAATCAGGTAAAAAGCGGAATGATAATATAAAATTACTAATAGATACTTTGAAAATTTTTTCAAAGTAAATAGAAGACAGAAAAAATAGAGTTAATTAAGATGTCTGTTATACATTCATCTGCTATTTTTGAACCAGTTTCCCACTTCTTCTATCTGGAATACTCACATAAACTAAAAGTGAAATTCCTCTTAAAACACATTTTATACACAGGGGAGAAAAAAATTATAAGTCAATTGTTTCGAGGATTGTTACACGACATATATTTCCAAATATGAATTGTAAAGGAATGTTCCCATTCCAAATATGGTATTTATTGTTTAAAAACAAAGAACCAGATATTTGCTCGCATTTAAATCAGTTTCTTATTTTAATTCGAAGCTATACTTCCGATTGAATTATTTAAGAATTATATTTTTAAATATTTGTTTATTAACCATTCAAATATTGCAGAATTTATTTATTTGTATATAACTTGTTTGAGGATATATATGTTTGTAAATTGTTGCATCACTTTTACTTAAAGTATGGTTGTTTATCTGTTTCTTGAGATAGAGTAAGAATTGTTATAATTTTGTAAGAGGAAATAATTATTTTGTTATGTCTGTGTTTTTATAATAAATATGTGTACATTACTATTTAAAAAGATTTGTCATGAAAATTAATTGTATGAAAGGTATGCGAAATATTGTAAGGGATTTTTTTTGTTCCATTGATTCGATTTCTACCAAAGTATCTTCCGAAGTTAATTCGAAGTTGGCAGAGCTAAAACAAATTTCATTTCCCAATTTTCCCTTATAAATCAATTGAGGAGGGAAAGAATGATGACAAACATCAGAGAAAAGACTACAGAAAAATTAATTGAAGATTAAGTTCGCAAGTAGGGAATAATGTAATTATTTTTTACATTGTCCCTTAGTTTTTATAATAAAACGCCAAGTCTGAAGTTAGATTTAGGTATAGTTAAATGGGATTTCCCCTTATTTGCTTCTTATCTTCTTCTCATACTTTGCTCAGTTTTATTCTGTTCCAACCAAGTTCTAATTTATTTTTTATTCTTCTCAATCTAAAATCTTCTTTTCGAAGGAGGAAAGCAGTCAGCCGCTAGCTGGCGACCATGAGCACCAGGCTGTCGCAGCTTAAATATTATAATTATAGCTTTGTTTTGTTTTGAAGTATTTATTATAATTTTTTTATTGACTTTCTTATACAACAAACAATAGAAATGAAATTTCCGAAATTTTATGTTTTAATGATGACTTTGGGTCAAATTCATATAATTAAGTTTTTTAAGCATATGATCGTTTTTGCATCTCTACCTTCAGGAATATTTATTTGTCATACCTTCAATAATGCATTTTCTAACAATTAAATTAAAGGGGTTACATTTTTATGTGTTAATAAACATTCATTATTTCTCGAAGACGTGCCAAATAATTAAGTTTTTCAAAAGTAGATTATAAAAATATATTACATTAAGTGAATTTAATTTCGGATATTATTACAGCCACACATATTTAATATAATGCATTTTACGTAAAATAAGCTGCTTAATTGGGAATGTTGCATCTAATAACTTCTTTGTTCTATTCTTATAGTCTTTTCATAGATATATCTGCTGACGTAAATAAGCGAGATCGGGGCAAGTTGCAACAATTTTTTTTAAAAAAAACTGTTTATATTTCTTAATGTTTATATTTCCCAATGTTTTTAAAGTTCCTACTTATAATCGCTTCTTTTTATAGCACAATTATTCATTTATCATACGAAAACACACACCAAAACATTCAACAATTTTGAAATAGTTTAGCGTTAAGAATATTTTTTTCAAAAAGTAGTCGACTGTTAGAACTTATCTCAGTTTTGGGAAACTTGGAATATGTCCTAAGCAAATGCTAACAATGAAAAAAACCAATATTAAAAAATGCATTATTCTTTAATTAATTAATGTACAAAATGTAAAAAAATGTACAAAAGAGTTTTGAAGAAAAAAAAGAGTATTGATATTTATTGTTATATGGTATCTTGGTAAATGATATGTTGATTATAGTTTTAAGTAGTGGCTATGTAATGGGGGAGGTATTAACCAATAAACATAAAAGTCGGTTCTCAACAGGATTTTAGTTTATACAAATTATGATATAGATTGTTTCCTCTCACATATTTAATGTGTGTCTGCTTCTTGCAAATTAAGCAGTGCACCTATTCTCCTGCATCACATTTGCTGCATATATTTCCGCAAGTTTAGTCAAAATTATTCAACCATCTTTTTTATCCCTTTTGTTTTTAATTTGTTTTCCTAAGTCTTTTCCATACATTTCACATTCTCTAGTTTTCTTACTATGTATCTCTTCATTTTTTTCCAATGCTTTTTCAAGGAGTGTGAATTAACATGGCTGATTATCTTTTGAGTGGTTCTCTATTAGACTACTTCCGAAGTAAAGTCTTAGGTAGAGTTTTCATCTTTAAGGATGAAAAATGATTTTTTTTTTCTAATTTAAGTGCCTGACGATCCAATAATTAGAGCAGTACATGTATCTCTAGCCATCTAGCTTATAAACTCACTATCGTTTATATTCGAATCCGGAAATGATTCTAGCAGTTCGACAGTCTCGAGGCACGATGGCACAACTCATGATCAGTTTCTTTTGAAATCATTTCTTCGATTTTCATTACATCAGGATTTGAGTGATCGTTGGCATATTACGGTGCAAAGCTAGAATCTTGAAAAATATCAGCATTTAAAGGCTACAAACCACTTGCTTTGAATCTAATCATAATGTGGATAGAAATAAATTAAATTAAATGTTATTTTAATACAAAAACCTATCTGAACTACATTTATATGAAATATCTATACTGAAATATTTATCTTTAGAGAAATTTAGTTCTAGTTGTCATAAAATCAAAAAAAAATCTTTACATATTATTCTATTCTCAGAAGCCATCTCAGTTGTTTCAGCTTTCGGATATGATGTATATTTAACTTGACGTCATTTACAAATTAGTACATAGACAAAATAAATAGGCAAAAATCAATCAACTTAGATTAAATCGTGACTTACTTAAATTACAAAAGATCAATCAACTTACATTATATCGCAAGTTAGGAAACAACATTTTTTAATTCATTAACAAGCTAAAACAGAGCATGAGAAGATATTCTCTCACTACACGTTTCGTCAGGGAACATCGTAAGAATCCTGTTCAGCAAATATTCTGATTGAAACATTTAAAACCCTTTGCGTAACGTGCAAGTTACAACTCAAACAACTAGTTCTCCCTTACTATGCTTAGAAAAATTGCACATAATTGTTTCTTCCGAAATAAGTTTTCCCCTTTTAAAGTTCATGTTTAATTTGGTTTTCCAGAATTTTTCGCTCAAGATATTGAGGATTAATAAATCAGAAAGTTCAAAGAAGATAGAATACAGTTAGTTCTAAGCAGTGTGACACAGATCGACCTAGTCCTATGCTGCCATAAAGTCATAGCCAATAGTATTTTCTTTTCATTCGGTCATATGTCCTAGCAAATATGTCCTGGTCATATGTCCTGATGACATGTAGTTGGCGCCTCATAGCAATTCTTTAGAATATCATGTCGAAGTGGTTTTGGTACGACCCAGAGCCATTTCTGTTCCGTAGGATCATAGTTTCTTTTATACAATACACCGTCTCTCATGTTATAGCTTAGTTATTCGTTATCTTGGTTAAGCATTTTAACTATAAATTTAACTGGAAATC
Source organism: Nephila pilipes (assembly GCA_019974015.1). Classification (NCBI taxonomy): domain Eukaryota; kingdom Metazoa; phylum Arthropoda; class Arachnida; order Araneae; family Nephilidae; genus Nephila; species Nephila pilipes. Next base: position 536,311 of record BMAW01060795.1, read on the forward strand.
CTTCAAATTCTCTTTTCCATAGTATGTAGTTGACGTCAGAAAAGAAATTTCTTATTTGTCTTTGCTTTCCGCTTTGAAGAGAGGTTTTCTGGACAGCGCATCAACACAAGAATGTTTGTAGCAGCTCCTATAAATGATGGTTATGTCGTACTTTTGTAACCTCAGAAACCATCTAGCAAATCTTCCAGATAGATTCTTTGCATTAATGAGCGAACTCGAAGAGTGGTGATTCTGTTACCACTGTAAGAGTTTTTCCAAATATGTAAAGCCTAATTTTGTTGATTGCCCAAATGACAGCAAGGCATTCCTTTTCGGTTGTTGAGTAATTTTTTTGACTGTTGTTAAGGCTCTGGTTGCATAGACTATTAATTTTTTTCTTCCATCCTGGACCTGTAATAATACTGTACCTATGCTACATCCACTAGTGTCTGAATAGATTTTTACTTCGGCTTTTAAAAGATAATGTCCTAAAGTTGAGTATTCAGCGAGCAATTTCTTAATCATTGAGAAAGGTTTTTCCTGTGAACAGTTTCATGAAAACTTTTGCAATTTTCTTCAACAAGTCATGCAGCAGTTTCCCTATATCGGCAAAGTATCTAATAAATCCCCGATAACCCAGAAAGCTACAGAAATCTAAGATATTTTCAGGAACAGAAAACCCTGTTACAGCTGTTAACTTTTTGGGATTTGGTTTCTTTCTTCCGAATGAGCATTTATTTGAATTAAACGAACCTCCACTTGAGTCCTCGCAGAACTGTGTCCATGATCCTTTCAAATTTAGCTGGAGCATTACATAACCTAAATGGCATAATCAAAAATTCATAAAACCCATCAGGAGTCACAAAAGCAGTCTTTTCCCGGCCTCTTTCATCAACTACGATTTGCCAATTACCAAACTTTAAATCCACAACAGAGAAGATTATTACACCAGCCAGGCAGTCAAAAACATTATCATTGTGTAGTAGCAAATAAACATTTTTTTTAATAATTTTTTAGGCTTCTGTAATCGATGCAAAGCGCCATTTGACATTTTTTTGTCACGGGTACAACAGGAGATGACTATGTACTATTAGATGACTGTATAACGTGTTCCTGTATCATTCGTAGTACTTCGTCTTCTATTATACGTCTCTCACTGGCCGATATGCGATAAGGTCTTTGTTTATTGGGACACTTATCACTGTATTGATCCTATGTTTTACTGATGTGAACTCAGATTACCTGTTGTATTCGAATACATAGCTAAATTCTTCAAGCAAATTCAGTAGCTCGTCTTTTGGGGCAGTTATAAGCTCACAATCTAGCATGTTTTTAAATTTTTCCAGAGTTACTTTTTTTTGGGTTGATGTCCCTCATTTTTATTATTATCTCGGCTTTTATCATTCAACGAAAGAATGGGGTCATCCATTATCGTTGATAAGATAGCTATTTTCATTCCTTTCGGTATAATTTGAGTTTGGATGCATCCAATTTGTTACTCGCACCTTACAACAGATATTATCAATGTCAATAATCGTGGCTGACACGAATAGCCTTTTTTCGTATATCACAATTTTATCGCCAGTTATCATAACATGAGCTGTCTCTTCAATTTGTGAACTAGGAGCAGATATTTGCTTCATTGAATGTGCTTTAATTAAGTAATCTCTAGCAGCAAACATCGAAAAATACAATTTACTCGATACTGTGTCCACCTGAAGGATTTCGGCGAGTTGTGGTTGTTCATTTCCACAGTCCATAACGGCATCAGCTGCACCAAAAAAATCCCATTCAAATATCATTTGTTAGCTGCACTAGGTAAACACGAGAAATTCAAACGGCCTTTTCGTCCCATCTAAATTTACTTTCTATGCACAACGGCTGGAAATGGCTACAAAGTTTCCTTAGACGGTATTTAAAATAATCAGTTTTCAGTATACACTGGAATATTTAAATTACGACGTAGTTATAAAGATATGATGGAGTAATCGGCTTCAGAATCAACTTTGACTTTTATGCACTGTCCATGCACTGAGATATTGGTCACGTTATTTTCCATGCTGATAGACTTATGCATCGCAGTATTTTTTTGTCGGAGTTGCTGCTCCACTTCTAGAAAAGGGCGTCTGGTTTAGTTTTCATTTCAGAATCGGCGTGGTAAACGGCTGGGGCGGTTAGCTGGCGATAATGACTGCGGACGACTGAAGGATTGGCGAGAGTATGGAGAGCTGAGTCCACAATTGAATGCAGTAGGTCGTATACAGTCAACGTCAAAGCTTTTCTGGGATTCATTGTCCATATCTCTTCGAGCAATAGATGATACAGACACTGTTTCTTTCGCGAGTACTATCCGTCTCACTCTACAGTAACGCAATACATGCCCCAGATGCCGAAAGTGGTAACAAAGAGATATTATCGGTATTTTCCATAAAAATCCGTTTTACGCTGTACATTTGTGGGTTTTCTGATTGGACGTTTAGGCTGTTGCTTAACTGGAGCCTGGTAATATAAATTAGTATTGCGTCTTCTTGGAGTAGTGACAGGAGCGATAGTTTCTACGGCTTGTTCCCGGATTATAGATGGAATGTCCCGAGAGGATGCGGATTTTTTTTTGTTTACAGCATTTATAGTAGAATTTTCTGAAACTATTCCTTAACAATGCTGCGTACCTAGGATTGGTAGATCAGCCATGACTGTATCTGCTAATATAGTACAAACATTTGGTAGCCTCTGAAATTTAGACAGGACGATGAGTGTCCATGCTAAGATTTTCAACTTGTCGGTATCGCGTATCAAATTTATCAACTGTTGCATAGTTGAGCCAGTATTGTCTGGTACAAATCGTCTGCACTACCCTTCATCTGATGAGCCACTATCTTGCCTTCATGCACAGCCGTGTTTACTTTTCGACAGAGGGTAAGTATATCCTGGATGAACGATTCGGACGTGTCGTCCATTTCTTGGAGCCTTCTGAGTAAGCAGCTTTTTGCTTGGTGACTTAGATCGTCTGTACGGCAGAACGTATTGCTTAAGTAATTTCTGAACTACATCCAATTCGTGAAAGTATCCTCATCATAGTCAAACCATAGTCTAGCTGTTCTAGTGAGGTGGAAAACGGTATTCGCCAAAAACATTTTTTCACCCAGTGGTTATAGTATGCTATACGATCATAGACGTTGTGTCATTTACTAACATCTTGTTTGTCGTCACCGGAAAAGATACATCGATTTCTCGTTAGCTTGTATGTAAGTAACGGCACCGAGGAGATGTTAAGTGAAGCAGTAAACTTTGACTCTATGTTATCACACATAGTTGAGGCACTCATCCTTACAACACTTCTATTCGAATTTGTCAATTAGCCAAATTCAGGCGGGACATTTTGAAAGCGTAGACTACTACGCAACTGCTCCGTAGCTAAGTAGGATTCCCCGCGTCTGCACCAAAAAATATCGCGTAAAATGATAAAATAAAGAGACTTCGGAATAAATTCTCAACCCGGAAACGAACTTTACTATCCATCAACGGAAAATAGTATTAATAACTTTCACTGGAACTATAAAAAAATTAGAATTAAATATCAGTATAAATTTACTACATTTGAAGATAATAGGATACAAAGCCAAACAACAGGAAGACGAAAACTTATCTCGATTGTTCAATTTTGCGAAAGTCATATATATATGCGAAGAAGAGGACGCACTTCGCTTTAATTGATGTTTCGTCACCAGTACGCTTCGCTCCATCAAAAGTTCAAAATAAATACAGCTTGCCAGACTTCTGTTGACGAGGGTCGAATGCAGATCTCAATAATAGGAATACATATGTACAGGTTAAGGTTTAAGAGCTCATTTCAGCTCCTGCGTCATTAACAGGAAACGTGTATCGCTACAATACTAAGAAATTAAATAAAAGTTTATTAGTGTGTTTTAAATTTTTCGTGGACTGAAATATATTGTGCAGTAAAATTTGAAAGGTGAAAAAAGTTTATGGCATACCTTATATAGCATATAAAAACGCTAATTATTTTTCATATGATATTAATGTAAATTTTTGATTTTCCTTTTTTGCTGAAGATAACCTGTAATTATTTATCAACGTCGCACTGAGAAGCAACTCGATTACTATTAGTCACAGATCTCGTAAATCTGAGCAACTACGACCTTTGAGCCTTAGTTTCCCTTTACCAATTTCCACACCCCGCAAACGGGAGGATTTTAAGTTTCAACCAATTTAACGTTCATGTGTTCCACTACACGTTTAATATTTAGTGGCATCAGGACTCGAGACCACGACTCGAAAGAAAACAACATCGACCGAGAGGCCTCGACCCTAACAATTAGACCACCACGGCCATAAAGAAGACGGGTAAAAGAATCTCAATGGATTGATAACGCTTAAAGTGTCTGTGTTACAAGGGTATCTATACCAAGCACTTACAATTACTGTAAATTTATTTAAACTATTTCAACATATATATATATATATATATATATATATATATATATATATATATAACTTTTTGTAGTTTACATTGTTTTCAAATAATATCGTTTTGTATACCATGCGTATTTAGTAGTTTAAGAAATAATTTCAAGTTCTTTTTTAAATAGAAAGTAAATATCCGGAATCTTTCAGATAAGCCAATATTAACGTTAATTATTTTCCAAATAGTTTATTATAAGATTTATTTTCCAAGGTTAGTTTTAAGTTGTCTCTGGACTTTTAACAATTATCCAAAAAATATTCTTTCAAACCAATATAATTTACCAATAAAACATATCAATGTGATGTTAATAAGCAATCACAATCTCAATACCATTGAAACAAAGAAGAAATTTGATCTATTTGATTATATAATATCAATTTGTATTTCTATTATTTCACGTATTTTTATGTAATAAAAAAATTTTAAAGCACTATGCAGAAATATAAATTCGATATTTTTTCAAAACTGTGAAAATCATCACTTTACTACATATACATAACGTATGGAATATACGTATCATTGATATAAATTCATGAAATTACTGTTATGTATAATGTACTCGATAAAATGTCCCGTCCTGTTTTGTATACAGACTTTTGAAGACACTTATTGAAAAACAATTTTTTAATGCAATTAAGAAAATTTTAAAATTAAAAAAAAATTGAATTAAAACTCATTAAAATTATATTGTTAGTAATTTGTCTAAAATGTGTGTGTATGATATATAAGTCATAAAGAAACTTATTTTGAACACGTATCCAATCTCAAATTAATATGATAAAGGATTTCCGAGAAATCCTGGCTGTAAGTAATTTTTTTGGGTCGAGAAAAAAGAAAATTTATAAAATAACAAAAATAATGTTAGACAAGTTTTTTTCTCAATAACTCTGGTTGTTTTTAATTGAATCGTTAAATTTCTGATCAACAAATGCCCAGAAAATATGAGGCTTTAACATATATTTTTATCAAAAAATCAATAATTTTGTAATGTGAGGGTCGTGAGACCCCTCAATCAATATACTTCTTTTTTCAAATTATTTCTTTCTTCAAATATTTTTAATTCTTTTTTCAAATATTTTTAATTCTTTTTTCAAATATT
>BMAW01060795.1:541884-633649 GCA_019974015.1 Nephila pilipes
ATTTTTAATTCTTTTTTCAAATATTTTTAATTCTTTTTTCAAATATTATTCAGGTACTTTTTTAGCATTCTTTAAAAATAATTTTTATTTTATATTTGACTAATAAACATTTTATTAATAAAAACAACTCTTATGCCATATCATCAGAGTTAAAACTGAATGAAATGAATTTCTCTGTAAAAATTATCATAATTCTTGATTTTAAGCAGCAGAATAATTCATAATAAACGAACAGGAGTCCTTTTAAAGCATTTTTTACAAAAATTTATCAGTGAAAATTACTCTGGAACAGAATTTTTCCTACAGCTTAGAAGTTTGATTCGTCTACAACAAAATAACATCACAGAAGAAAAGAGGCGCTCTTTCAAAAACATGCTCACGATTCTCAGGAGTCAAATACTTTAAAATTTCTCTGCGTCGCTTCACTTGTCTACAATTTAGTTAAAAGAAAAGTGTGAGTTACGTTTTGTTCTTATACTGCTTCAGGCTTAAAGGATGCACTTTGAATACGAGAGTGATTCTTTATTGCTGAGTTCTAAACTAAAAACTTAGTGGTATTTCGTCTAAGAACCCCAGACAGGAGAGTATGATAAAGTGATCCATCAAGAGAAACGTTATTTGAACTTTAGAAGGGCAAATAATCGAGATGAAGAATTCCGAGACGTATTTATGACTTGAGATTGAAAAATTTATGAATCCGAAAAAACAACTTTGCAGCTTTAAAACGTGGTCTTTTTTCCAGGTAGATTTATGATATCTGATGAAAAAATTTTGATTTTATTTCATAGAATGTACTATACAGGAAGAAACATATTATATAAAGGAATGAAATATTTTATGACTTTCTTTAGAAGCATAAACAAAAATCAGAGATTTAACAGCTTTCTTCGTTTAAACTGATGTACATTTATGTGATTACTTTGTGATGTAACTCAACTTTGCATTACGATACTCAGGAAATAATGTTTTTGTAACGATGTAAGAGCCATACAGGCAACAATGATTTTAAGTTCTTTAGACCATTATTCGGGTAAAGTCGTTGATTTAAAAATATTTTATGTCATATCAGATTTATTCGTCTCAGTAATTTGAAGCAATTATAAAAAATGATTCATTCTTTTCATGGAAACATTGATATATATATTTCAAATCTTAAGGAAAAAAATGATGCCGTCAATGATTTATTAATGTTTAGTTCTCTTCTAATACAGACACTTTAAGATAATATTCCATTCACTTCCCCTATCTAACAAAAGACCGAGTTTATTTTCAAACCCTCATTCCATTAACTTCCAAAGTTTTAAGCAATATATTTCAAACTAATGTCTTAAAATTAATTTCAACGTTTTTGGTAAAACAGCAGACAACGTTATTAAAAAATACTTTAAATGAGGAAGTTTGGAATTTTTTGTATGATGTATTGAAATATACAGAGTATATTAAAGCGTAAAATGTATGCCCAATATCGTCATTAATATGGTTTTCTTTGAACTCAGCATTCACATATTTTTGTATCACGTAGAGCTTACTTACTTTTTAAACATCTCCCAGGAATTCATTTCACAGCATTAAATAAGTCTGTTTAATTCAGAATCATGTTTTAAAAAGGGAGTTTAGGTTCTTCTGGAATTTTTAAAAATACATGTTATTTAAAGGAAAAAAAGGAACAGTACCAAATAATTTCACGATTATACGAGTTAAATAACTCAGCCTAAATTAAGTGAACATAAAGTTTTATAAAACTTTAGTTTCAGTTTTGAAGAAGTATTTGGGGCCTGTTCCATTTCGTCAATTTTATTTCATCTAGATATCTCTTTTCCTTCCCATTCATACAACTTACTCTCATTATATATATATATATAATTATATATATATTTCGGCGAAGAACTAGCAGCTATACCTGTCGTTGTAATGGACAATACGATGGATCGTATTTTTTTGGTTCCCTTATTAATGGGTTTTTTTCCTACTTACATTGTAACTATGTCTGGGATAAGACTTTTAAAGCTTATTTCTCACATTTTAAAGCTGATGTTATCTACACACGATTGTTTTGGATGACAATGTCATAATTTAATTATAATTTATAAACGTCAATTGATTAAAACTAATTATTTAAAGAATTAAATTTAGCACCAAGTTTCTAGCCAAGTCACCAAGGTGAATGCGTCATTGCTTAAACTCTCTTTTGTGAACTGTTAACATCTGTGTAAATCAACTTTTCATTTATAAGAGAAGCATTGCAGGGAAGCATCAACTCATGTTCGTAATATTGCTCCTCATCTTCAAGTTAAGCGAATGTTGGTCAAAATTCAAGGTACAAAAAATTATGTTGCACAAAGTGTGAAGTTTGAAAGAAAACACATGTTTAAGAAACTCATTTCTTACCTTTTATTCATTAAGATGCTTTAAATCAACATAATATATATTTTTTTCTTTAGATTTTCAATTTTAATGAGCTTTGGGTGGTGCTCAAATTCCGAAATTAGTAATGGTGTTATCCTCTTCACTTGTTCTACTTTCAGAATCACAAGGGTTGTCATCAATTAGCCTCGTGTTGCTTCAAAGTATAACGTTAATGAAAAGCAATCAACAACCATCCTAATTTATTAGTTATTTAATATAATGACGCTTAATTTTAAGCTACTGTTGGACGGGGAGCTTAATTTTTGTAAAAGCAATTGAACTCTAATCTTAGTATTCATCAAAGCTTGATAATACTTATATTAACTATTACGGATTAAAATAAATAATCATTGTAGCAAATTTCAAAGTCACATTTAGTTAAATAATTAGTTCTTAGGCATTATTACTTGAGTTATGAAAAGGCGGACAAATGGATGAAAATAAAATTTTCAAAGAAAGGAGCTGAAAGATTTGTAGCGTTTTATGCTGTCATAAAAGTAATTTTTAAGCTCCTGATACTTAAATGCCTACATAATGCACTGCAATTCATTTTGATTTGAATGAATTAATTTAATTTTGTAATACAAAGATCTTTAAGTTAAATTAATTCTGTGATAAAAGTTGAAAGAATAAGGCAGAAAAGATCGAACTATTGAGTTTAAATTTTTATTTTACTTTATGCTAAGCATTCGTATTTTTAATGACAGTTTTATTTAATGACATAAATAATAAATAAAATTTGACCACTCATTACCGCCCAAAGGTCTATTGTTTTATTACAACAATAAAATGGTGACATTATATTTAAAATCTAATATTTAATTTATAACTTTTATTTACCACAGTGGATGAAGTTAGAAGTTATGTTTTGCTACGCAGGGTTTTTCCTTGGATGTCTCAAAATATATCATTTATTAGAATTCTTGATTATAAGATTAATTTTTCAAAATTGTCAAATTTTGGTTATGCTATTCCGATCCATATATGTTTTAACAGAGTAACTCTGTTTTTCATTCATCAAAAATACTGCGTCTAATGCGTTAATAATAGTTATATTCTTCAATAAAATTTGCTAAAATAGCATTTCTTAAGAGATGAAAAAAAAGAGCTTCTTAAATTTCGAAAAATTATTCAACCAATTTGAAGTAATGAAGGTTTTTTTTAGTATAGTTTTTTTTAACATCGCACTAGATCAACACGAAAGCAATTGGCGACGAACCTCGTAATTTTGAACCTCGTCCAAGAGATGAGGACGACATTTATGAGTTGTGTGGCACCATCTCCTAACTTCCACACCACAGCATCGGGAGGACTTTGGGCCCGATAAGATTTAACATCCATCAGGCTCGGCTACACGGCGGGTCCTTAGCGGCCTGGCTTGAAACTGCGACTCAACGAAAACTACCGACCACGAATCCAAAACCATGACCACTAGGCTACCGCGGCCACCAAATAATGATGGTACGAATGATTTGTGTAAGAAAATCACTGTTAAGCAAAACAGAAGTACTCTATCGAGAATCAGATGCGTTTTGTCATGTTTTGTAAAATGGATTTTTGGATTCGTTTCATCTATAAAAGGACATTAATATTTATTTCATTTAACGATTTCTTCATTAAAAGTCATACGTTAACCATGTTAACTACGTTCAGGTATCCTGAAATTATATTTTTTTCCCTAATCATTTTTAACAATTATGTTATAAAACATATGTGACATTTTTATTTTATACCCGAGTGGTGCTCGGGATAATAATTATACATACAAAAGAAGTGCAAGAAAATACTTGAGGTAAATTGTACATTGGTTAATATGATAGAATTCAACTCACGATCCTTGAGGTTCGTAGATTAAAGTGATTTTTTAGTATTTACAATGCGCAAAACCTTTTCATAATTAAATTACAGGAAATAATGATTTGTTTAGTTCCATTATTTTGACCCAATATTTCATTGAATGCTAGATTTTTACTGTTTGTGTGTGTAATGATTATTCCAGATCCCAGGAAACACGACAGGAAAAACTCAAAGCGAACTAACGACGATAACTGCTCGGAAACTATCCGATTTTTATTTGAATGCAAGTGGAAGCCAAATTAAAACTAAAACACGAACAATGAGTTTTTGCGTCATTTAACAGGTGATAGAGCTGTTGGGTCGCACTAGAACTATAGATGCCTCGTAAATTTGAACCTCGGCCAAGTGACGAAACCTGAGTTGGCCTCTCTAACTTCTATACCAAAGGAAGGACAAATTGAACGCAGCCACGGAGAGTCTTAAGTAGTAGCAATGCTCGAACTGGATGAAAATCGCCGGCCACGAGTCCTCTGCAGTATCCACTACGTTATCGCGGCCATTACAGGCAGATAAGGGAAACATCGAATTATTTTAGAAATGCCGTTCGAAACATCCTCGTATTTTTATTTTTTGCTGTTATGATAAAAAATTCGACTTACAAATTATAGTTTATAATATTGCTTATTGAATTCTAGTAGTTGGGATTAGATTTAGAAAAGAGAAGGGAATCATATAAAAAAATTAAAGATACAAAATATAATAAAATGCTATGAAGTAAAGTCCAGAGAAGGTATAGTTTCTTCAGATGCCCTACTTCATTTCCTGTCGTTGCATCAGTGTAGCGATTTCTTTCTTTTTTCGCTAACTAGTACGCATTACAGTAAGAAATAAATAAATCCTTTTGGGATTGAAATAATACTCTCTGTGTAATGGACATTTTTTTGTCTTTATTTACTTATTGCAAAGAGATAAGACTTTTGATTACTATATATATTTCTTTGGTAAGTAAAATAAATATTGCAATATATAAAAGAAATATGCGTTTACAGAAATTGTTATATTGAAGAAACATACATTAGGCAATGAAGCGACTTTATGAATCTTTATACATTTTCAATTTAGAAAGTTGTATTTTTGTAAAATTATATGGATTATTTTATTTCTTATTATTCATGAGGTTTTAAAAAAAAAAACCATTTCGTTATGGAATATATATACCATCTTTGTATTGTTTTATACAATTGAAATTTGTTGTATATTACGTGCTTTAGATTGCAATATAAGACTTCTTTATTACTAATTTCTAGTCATAAGATTATTGACATTTAGTATCTTGATTTCATTGCTTGTAAAGTTAAACTCTGTTGTACTAAAAATATACAGGATACCTTATAAAATCAAATATACGATACGATGAAATATACGATCAAGAGAAAGAAATGCTAGATGTATAAAAAGATAAGGTAACTATAACTTCATATGTTTCGTCGCATATTTAAAAGATATTTATTCTAAATGTCTAAGTAAAGTAAATGTATGATCTTTTTGAATACGTTTCAGAAATTCTACTTTCTCAAATATATATATATATAATACAATATAAACAACTAAAATCAGTACAGAAACAGAAATTAAAATGTAAATTATTTTTAAAAAATGATGAAGGACTCAATATTTTTGCAATGCAGAAAAACAGTTTAAGACAATCTAGACCAGTATAATGAAATATAGACCAAAAGAAAAATTACGCAACAATGGTAAGGAGATAAATTAGAATCATAAATGGGTATAAACAAAATCACAGACACATGAAAGGAAACGAAAAACCATAAAGAAAATGAATTATGACATTTATAAATTTCGAATATGGATTTTAATAGATTAGCTGGTAAAACAATCTTTTACGTGTAACCAACAATCTGAACAGAAATATTTTTAAGCCAATATGGAGTGAGTAAATGTGAAAGTTATTAGCGCAAGAGCCAGATGTGGCTATGCAGCGCTATATAAGATTTAAATGTAGTCTAGATGGAAAAAATTGGAAAAAAAGACAAAAATCGGTTAACAAGAAGGATGGTAGAAAATAGAGAAATATCGCTAGGATAATTTGGGGGTGCGTCACTCGTGTTTACCAAAGACAGTAAGCCCCTTTGAAAAAAAATATCTCAAGAATACCTCGGGGTCATGAAACTAGCACTTACCTAAAGAATGCAAGTCTCTGAAGTAAACCGATATAGAAACTCGATAAATTATAAAACAAAAACAAGATCCAAAGGAAACAAATTGCAAAATAAGAAATAAAGTAAAACTTATCTTTAGTCAAAAGACTACTAAATATGCATTGAATGAATATAGAAAAAGAACAATCGAAAAAACTCAACCAGATTCTTAAAAAAAAAAAAAAAAAAAGTACAAACTTTACAGGAGAAGTCATGCATATTGCATGAAACATACAAGCTTCGATGACGCAGAGGAAAAGTACGCGTCTACGCAAGGAGTGTTCCCGAGTTCAAAACCTAGTGCTGACATCATTAAAAAATTCACGATATGGTATTTTAATTGAGTTATGGTAATTTAATTTTTATTTTCTTCTATAATTTTTGAAACCTTGAACAATATTCTGCACGTTTCTTGAGCAGTATTCTGGAATATTCTTATGCAATATATAAGCCCTTGTGTTCTCAGTCTGAGAGAGTTATCTTAGGCAATTGTAGCTGCTTTTAGTCTATTAATTAAATCACGCTATTCACCGATCTACTATGTGTTTAGTTCAACCTGCTTCAATTACTATATCGACAGCCATCAAATCATTCTCTCTTATCAATAAAAAGTTCTCCAAGTCAGATTTCGATCAGGAAGTCAAAAATACCTTTTTCTATCAGAGAATGAGTACTATTATAAGTAAAAATAATAAAGAACTTAAAACAAAACTTAGTGCAAAATGGGACTATATTGGTGGTAACATTTGGCTCAGGAACAAAACTCCTTTACTCTCTTTTCTGCCATATCACTTAACTCTTCTTTTGAGCCGAAGTTTCTCAGTCTAAAAATAATACAATACCTTATTTCACACTAAACTTTACAAGTCAATCGAACACGCATAGACCGGCGTGAACCACAATACCACTTATAATAAACAAATGTTTACTTAGATTTATTAATCTAAACTAAGGTTTTAGGCTCGTATAGACTTGCAATTTAGGGTGATGTATGCATTTGGTCAAAGGTGCTTATATTCATAAATCATATTTAGATGTAATTCTGAAAATTAATACTAAAGTATGTTTGTGTGTGTGTGCATAAAAATATTTGCTGAATAACGTGTATGTACTTTATTTGTGTGAAATTTAATAATAATAATAAAAAAAACCTAAACTTAGTAAAATTACCAATGTATAAAAACAATTTTTGAAAATGAGCAAAAATGATTAAAAAATTTTCCATTCATTAATATTCTTATTTTTAATTTAATAGGATAAACCGTACATTATAAACACTTAAAACTAATTATATTATACGGCCAAAAATGTTGTGGCATCGAAAAATGTTAGAAAAGTTGCATTTAAGTACTTTTTATCGATAATGGGTTAATAAATAAGACGGAATAGAATTTTGAAACTTTCCGAAACCGTTTTTTTTTAAAGAAAATTAGGTTTTTAAAATTGAGTCATCAATACATTCAAATTTTCTTAGAAATCATTTTCGTAAATAGATGCACTAATCTAATTTTTAAATGCATAAATAAAAAAAAAAACTTGTTCAAAAGTTATCGAATACTTTTAACTTATTTTATTCCAATTTCTGTTTGTCTTAGATTTTTTAAATCTAAATGAAAACTAAAAATAAACTACAATTAAAGAAACTTTTTTTAAACTCTTAGAATCAATTATAATATTTTACTGAAAGGAACAAAAGAGTATAAGAATTAAAACCTATAATTATATGATACATATTTTCAAATTTATAATTTAAATTAAATATCTTTTAAAAAGGTAACCGCGGAGAGACTATTCTTTCAAATTCAGTTTTATGCTGTGTAAATATGTTTATCCTGAAAAAAAAAGAAAAGAAAAGAACACATTCAACAGTTTGTTTTAATAGAATCCCAGAATTACATTCCATTTCTAAATTTTTCATTAATATTTTTAGTGTGTTCTAAGAGTACTTTGCAACATTTTTTTTTAAAAAAATTCTCAGTTTAAAAATGTATTTGGTTAGAAAAGATATTGAATGTAAATATATTATTCTTGAATTAAATTATTTATTCTACTACGTTTCAAAGTTAATTCCCCCCCCCCTCGTTTCATTGTACGCATCTGATAATAAATTAATTGCTTCAATAAATTAATAACATTTTATTCCATTAATGTATAAAATCCCACGCAATGAAAGAATGACAGCTATAAATTATCTGTCTTTTTGAAACATAGAGGACATAAACTCGCTTATTGCTTCATTAATGCACCGGACAAATCGTTGCCCATTCACACATGATTTGCTTTTGTCATTCTTGGCCTATGGCAATAAACATGGTGACTAGCTTACTCTATTGACTTTATTTATATTTCTCTCACCCAACCGACAGTTGAAAAAATAATATTTTCTCTCACAAAACACTGTTACACCTAAACTGTATATTTCTAGTGTGATTGGCATTTCGATAAACAGCCAATACTTTCCAAATTGTTTTCAACTCAAGTATTATATTTTCATCGATCATACAAAAGTATGACTCACTAATTCTCAACGATATCTGATCTATTTAAAGCGTCTTTTTCTTTTCAAAATAATTCTTAAATGTCCTACTATACGTAGATTAAATTTACAAAAGGCTCGTTTATATGTAAATTGAAATTGTATAAACCGAGTGTGGGCATATCATATGGTCCATTTCATATTATTTTACTCAAAAAGACGTAAATAGTAGAGTTTGTAACATAATTTCGATGAATTAATGTTTACTTGTTTATATTACAATAAGTAATCAAACTGGGATTTTAATTTTCGTTAAATGTATGTAATTCTAATATCATAGATTTCCTAATTAAAAAAAGAATTGAAGTGAATTTTGAATTGCCCCATTGGACACTTATTTATTAGATTTTGACCTAGAATTAGGGGCTGTATTAAAACATTGGTTTACTTTGATTTAAATAATTGATAAATATATCATTAACAATATGTCAATATGTATAATTTTAGTTTCCCTTTTCATACACGCAGTTACATCCACATTTTCCCTGATAATCCCTCAGAAATTAAAAACTCACCAGTAATTTGCCAATTACGATGCATGGTTGAAAAAGGATGCATTCATTGTCTTAACGCTTCTATTTAACCCCCAGTTTTCATTAATTTGTTGTACGTAACAGTTATATGTTTTCTCTATATAATGTATGATAGACATTTCAAAATAGTCGAGCAAATCCATCAGATAATTCCTTCTTTTTGACATCAGGCTCGAATAGCAATTTTCATATTTTCGTTAGAATGATAGTGTTGTTCCCCTTAAAGCTCTTCCATCTTTGGAAAGAGGTGGAACCATAATGCAAGGTCATGTGGATTTATTCCTCCTTATTTCAACCTTATATCACCTTCAGCCTCAGTAAACTACCGACTTTAGAAACAAATGAAACAAATACATTATATACAAGACTCATGTAGTTTTCTATAAGCGTATAATTTTGAAAATCCGGTATTAAATAGAGAAGTTTTATTTCTATGGATTCAATGATCTTAGATCAGAACTCGTAGTTATACGTTTCATTCATACATGCATTGCACGGTTTAATATTTTTAAAATTAAAATTAAGAAATATCATATCATTACAATCATAAACCTTTATCTAAATATGAGTAATTCATATTATGTTTTTAGTGTTATGTAAATCTAATTACACATTGCTATGAATAATACGCTTAGTAAGTACTACGTCTTAAATTTTCAAAAAGGATATATGAAAAGTGATATAGGATGATTGAATGGATTCCATGAAGCAAAGTAGCCTAGAGATAAAAATTAACTAAATAGTTTCTATTTTAAATCCTTTTACTTGAACGGATGTCATTACATGAATATAAAGCTGTTCTGTGAAGAAAGCTCATTCATTACTGAAAGTGAATCGGATAAAGATGGAATGTTGAATTTAAATTATTGATGTAGCTCCAAGCTAACAAATATTCCAATACCTACTCACTTCGTCAATAACTTGTTTTAAAACTTTCTATAAGGGTCAATAACGTTTCACCGAGTTCTCTAAATGGAATAATTAATTGTGCTTCTTTTTGAAAACTTATTTCTATTCACCGTGCAAATATTTGTCTTTATCCAGGTTGAAATATATTAATGATGTTATTTAACTATTATGCTATCATAAAAATGGAAAGAAGAACAAATGCATAGAAAATAATGGAAGACATTTATCAGATTTCTTACAGTTTCGTTACAACAATGATTCTTAATATTCTTAATTCTTGATGAAAAGTGACATTAGATATTTGTACATAAAGTGAAAATTTTAATTGGTGGAATAAAAGCTTTTTAATTTCATTGATTCAGTTCGTCCTTAGAATAATTCTTTTACACTAATAACTTCTAATCAGAAATTCTCGGAGAAAATGTATTAGAGTCAAAAATTGTTCCATTAAGAATTTGAAATTTATACGAAATTCAAAACAATTTTATGCTGAAAATTAAACATAATTTGGTTCTGAAATTTTTAAACTTTATTTTTATCTTCTGTTTCCATATTTCCTATAATACTAATTTAAAGAATAGGAATATTCTAGTTATTTATTAACGACACACCTAGAAGCAAGCAACTCAAGAGGTATTTATGACAGACCTCCTAGTTTTGATCCTCGGTGAAGTGACGAAGTTCAAGATGGTAATTTTTTCTCCAAGCTTCAATACCATTCCAGAAAGAAGACTCATTCCTCTACATATTTTACGTGCATCAGCTCTGCTATGTGACAGATTCGAATCCACGACTCGACGGAAACATCTCCAGTCATGATTATGACCATTGGAGCACTGAAGACGGTATAATAAATCGAAAAATAAGAGACGTAAACTTATTATCCCTCAAAACTGTCATCTTAAATGTTACTCGAATCACAAATCTTAATTTCATCTTTTTTTAAAGCACAGATAAAGTAATTAATAGGGACAATTTTGTTTCAAAATGGAACTTACTAATTCTCTAACAAGGAGAATGATCTCAACCAGCTTCTTTAATTTGCCGCTAATTCTAACAACTTTTATAATTTGCAAAGAATATGCTGACCGGGATACGAGGTGAGTAACGAGTAAATCCTCTAAATAATCAATCAACCAGACAGCTTCGGGTCCTAATCTCAACTGAGAAACTCAAATCACGTAGACAAGCAAGAAAACTCGCGTGCGCTTGTGCACTTCACACTATCACTCTTCCTGTTACTGTGACCTTATCTTTCTCATTCTTTTGTACCAAATTTGCATAAACACGTTACATTTGATTGTAAAGAAAAATATGAAACGAAATCTTATATATGTTAGATAGTTTTCGCGAATTGTCCATGTTACTAAGTATGTGTTTGTTTCATTTTAATTTCTGTTGACATTTTACGGGCACTCCTCTAGTTAAAAAAATTTAACCGTTAAATATTTCATGACATAATTAGTTTAATGTTGAAGGGGCTGAAAGAAATAAAAGTAGACAGAAAAAACATACAAAATATAATCTTTATTCATGTCACTGTGATATCGCAACCCTTTTAATATTATATTTCATTTAATATCTGTATTTTTTGTTTTGTTTCCAAACCTTCTACTTTGGGCAGATTGTTAAAATGTCGGCAAACTCCCTTAAGCATTACGACCACAAACATTAGAAAATCTAATCTGTAGTTAAGAACTATAAATTTTTCTTTCCGTCTTAAATCAAGACTGATTCCAAAATAGACCTATTGGAAAACCTAAAAAAAACCTACAATTTTCCTTCTTTATTCTGTCAGTGTGATTCCTAAATACTATTTTCTTAAAATAATAATGTTGCTAATAGTAAATTATAAGCATATATGATTTTAAAAGAAAGTATAAGAAATTACATGAAAATTTTTAGAATGTGCTGAGAAATGCAAAACTGTTAGTGCACATTTGCTATAAAAACTATCAGTTTTTTTAGTTCCATTTGTAAGTAATTAATAATTTCGTGGAATGATTTTTCTACAATTAAAATACACATTATATGAAATAATTGTAAATCATATTAGTTCTTTATTTAGTACGCATCAAATATGTAACATATCGAATGCAAATATATTATTGAATATATTTACGGATGTGCAAAAATGTAGGGTGAAATCGAAAAAATAGCATATTAGAGGAACGAAGAGCGGACGAAAAGATCAAATAAAAGAATAAGTTGGGTGAGGTACTGTAGCACATGAGTAGATATGCAGCTAGACGTAATACGAGAGTGTCGAAGCGGAATAAAACAAGCTGGCGGTGGAAGATCAGCATTTCTGGGAAAGTGATTGCATGGCATATATCAGTTTAAGTGACGTCGGGTTGCTACTTCAGCGTTAAATGATGAACAATCAATTTGTTAAACGACATCTGGATGATTTTATCCGAGGTTGAAGCGATGGAATCTAGAGGAAGGTCGAATTGTGGCAGGTGTGGCCATACAGTTCGAGATTGCTCACAGCATCGTTTCACGAGTGTAGAGAGAATTTTAAAATACAGAAACAGCCGCCCGACGATTCAGTAGTGGTAGTCCACGAGCTACCACGTCAGCGGATGACCAGTATATTGCCGAACAGTCCAGAAGGAATAGGCGGCAGAAAATGGGAGGAATCTCTAGACATACGGGACAAGCAATAGAACGAACGATATTACGTTTTACCTTGGCCAGGAGGCTGCACAGTGGTGGTCTGACAGTGTGTAAGGAACGCATGAATTGGCCTTCAACACCAGCTCATCGTAAAATGCGTTTTCTGTGGCGCCGGGAACAGCAGAATTTGACAGATAATCAACGGGGACTACTCTTTAAAATGAGAACAAGTGTAGTCTGAGTAGATATTCTGGACACATAAACACCTGGAGAGAACAAGAAACCCTCAATAGCAGTTCCAATATCATCGAAAGAGTTCGGTTTGGGTGTCGTGAGGTTCTAGTTTGTGTGATGTTTCATACTTGATTGCTGTACCAACCTTCACATCTTCGAAGGATTTTCAGTCACCGGGCTCCGTTATTGTAACGGGATTCTCCTTGCGTATGTCCGTCTTTTTAGAGGCTCTATGGTCCACAGATCATTTTCAAGGACGACAATACTTCAGCTCCTGGCACAGTAACTGTCGAAGAGCAGTTGAACAGCGAGGATATTGAACTCATGGATTGGCCAGTAAGGTCTGATCTAAATTCCATCAAGCATGAATGACGCCTGGGAGACGCCTTTCAACACGGATTCTGGGGAGACGCCTTTCAACACGTTATATACCGTCAGTATCAATTTTCGGAGCTCCGATTGGCGATACTAGACGAATGGACTCCAATGCCTCAACAACTCATTGACAACCTCTTACTCAGTAAGGTCATTCGATGTGAAACCGGCATGGTTTTCATGGTGCAATTATAACATAAAGAATTATTAAAAAGCGATTAATAATAATTTCAAATAAAGTTTTAAAATATCTTTGTTACATTGTGTTCTTTTATTGCCTTATGGCATTATGATTTTACATTTATAGAGGGTTTGGTATGTGCGATAATGTATGTATAGTGTTCATAATTTCAAATATTTTGAAAATATGAACAAAATTCTAAAACTCATGTATACGTTTTATTTAACTTTAAATGTCTTTGTGTACTTTTTAACAAAATGAATGAAAATCATCATAAAGGTTTCATTAAGAAATAATTTTATTTAAACAATTTCCAAAGCATTTTTCTGTTACTGCTCATTTCAAAATATTTATTTTATTTCAAACGCATTCTTCATCGACAAAATTGAATACTGTGTCCATATTAGACTTCCTCTTTAAATTATTAAATTTAATACAAGCATTGGGGGAAATAAATGTATACAAATCCAGAAATCCTTTTTAAAATAGCCTTTACCACTTGTAAAAAACGATTTATTCTTAAGCTTTTAAAATAGGGTATGTCCTTAATAAATATTAAAATGCAAGCCTTTTTAGACAGTTATGGCAGTTATTCATAAAAATAGACGAACAGAATCTTATTGGATTAGCAGCTGCTATCTTTCTAAATCCAAAATCGCGTTTCAGTTGGTTTTCATCCCTATCGGAAAAAAAAGTTTCATTCTTTTCTTAGAATGAATATAATACCTTATAAACAATATAAAAAAAGGAATTGAATATCCTTATGTGTGAAAGAAGCTTTTGTGCCAACTGTCTTTTCTTTGAGAGCCCCATCCCTTTTCTTGGAAAAAAAAAGGTTGATATGTTTTATGGGATGTAATACTAAAGGAATCTGTGTTTAAAATATCTTTCACCACTGGAATAGAAAAGTGAATATACTATGTCTCTCGTAAGAGTTCTTTTTCCATGTATTTTATTCAATGCAGATATGGGAATTTAAAAAAAAGAAACAAACTTGATCTCAAAGGCATTGAAAAAAATATAAATATAAAATACATGGTTGAAAAAACTGTACTTGGACTGAAAAGGAGATAAAGAAACTTGGGTTTTTATTCGTCTAGGAATACTTTTTAATGTATTATTTATTTTTATGAGGTAATTTAAAAAGTGCAAATGAAGTCGAGAGCATATCAAAAGGAATTTCTGCTATATTCTTCAATGTGTATTACATTCTTCTGGTGTTCTTGTTATGCCTTCAAAAATAATTGTAAGTAAAATAAATTTAAAAAAAAAACACTTGTTAAAGTTAATGGAGTTTTTGTCAACATTTATAGAATTTCTTAATTTTTTTTTACTTTGGAATTGTACTGAAGCTTAGGATTTCAAAGATATTCCCAATTATAATACCTTTTGAATGAAACATGCAGTGAATTTGTAATAAAAGATCGATAGACTTTGATTTCCTCTCAAATTAAAATTTTGTATTCAAACTATAATAAATATGCAAAAAAATCATTCTGGCTCTGATAAAAATACATTTGAGATGATGAAAATAATACGAGTATTTCAAAGTACATACCAATTTGCTTAATGTGTAGGACGTTTTTGTTTTGAAAAAAAAGGACTGGCCCCTGTTTCAGAAAAAAATGACTTTATAATTCTAAATCTAGATTTGTATAATATCTTGATAGTTTTATTGTTTGTTTGTAGTTAATTAAAAGAACATTCCCTTTTGTTACAAGCAGAAACTTTTTCTTTCACACATTTCCCTTAACTAACCCCTGGAGCTACTTTACTATTATGTTTGATATGAGAACGTCGCCTTATGAAAGAACCGTGACATTTGACAATGAGCCAATAAAAAAAGCGCGGTGGTTAGAAAAGAGATGGATATAAAGGAATTAGAGTGATCCATAGAAACTCTGAACTGATTCGATCTACTGTGAAGCGATATGTTATGCGGTGCGTATCGCACTCTAATCCAGTCACTGGAAATTTACTTGAGTTGTATCAAATGATCTGGAATCATCTGTATATAGTTAACTAGGTATGTAGAAGTGTTCATTATAATTGTTTAAGGATGTGGTTAGTCATACACTCTACATTATTAAATTATTTTGACGTTGGTTATTCAAGATTGAATAAATTCGTTAAAAAGATTTGAGTATCACTAATCATAAAAATTCTAATCATTAAAAGTGATTTACATATCAATGATTTTGCAGATTTAATTCATCATTTTAAGAGGAAATAATGTCAATTAAAATAAATATGATTTGAGTCACTTTATCTCTAACTCGCAATGAAGACAATTCGTTAAAAGTAATCTACAAACGAAACATTTTTCTGATTAATTGATTATTTTAAATAGAGATAGCGTGAATCAAAATAAATGAATTCAAATATTGTGGAAGATGAATTTACTGTATACATATAGAAATACAAACTTGGCGAAAGATAAAAATTACATAGTATGTCGCTAATAACTCTCGTTTTACTTCTAAATGGATGTTAATTAACAATCAACTACATTTAAATGATTTCATTAGGAAATAATTAAGAAATAATCTTTACAAAGATATGAAGCTTATATAAACTAAACATAGCATGAGAAAATAAGTTTTAAGTATATGTTATTCTCAATTACTTTTGTTTTATAAAGTTTAGATGTTCCTCAATAACAAATAATATATGATAAAAAGTACTTTTAATAATAGGAATGTAAAGCTATATATTCTTGCCTTCGATTTTCGAAATTTCAGATCGGTTCTTAAGTCCTGATTATGTCATGAAAATCATATGATTGGGAATGACGTTGTAGACTGCTTAGAGTATTTTTAGCATTACTTTGTCATAGTGATATCGATTAATGTCATTTGTAAGTAAATATATTAAACAGTTACACGCACAATACACAATAGAACTGTTGCATTTGTGAAGTTATATCATATTATTTTGAATTTATTGCTTTTTCATTCGATATAAATGCTTAAAATACGAGTATTATGATAAGATTTGAACACTATTTCGAAATATGCTTTGGAGGAGTTATTTTGAATTTATCATCCTTTTTCATGTGAAATAAATGTTTAGTTTGTTATCATATGATTTGCACATTTTGGAGGTTACTCTTTAGACTTCACACGACTAAACTTTTCTGCACGGAATATTGCAACATTATGTCTCCCCAGTGTGCTATTTTGAAACAAATAACTTTTCGCACTATCACAAAGCCTCTTAGAATTGTTCCCATTCATTTCAACATTGAAAATTCGAAATATTTAGCATAAATTTTCCCTATGAAATGGTATTTAAATAAAAGCAACTAATTTAAATGGGAATCCTTATTTAGATGGGAAGGATTAGCAGACTGTATAAAATATTTTTACTTTTTAAACATATGTTGCAATTAAAATAATTTTAGACCATATATACATTTTATTTAATTTTAAAATACATCTAAAGTTTTACTTTTTTACAATGCTTATTCATTTAATTTTCGTATTTTGAAAGCCATAATCAAATTGAAATTAGTCTTGAGTTCTGATAAATTGTTATCTTTCTCCTTTGAAAAGCTAGGAAAAACTTCCAGATATTTATGCTATGATTGTCTTTAGTTTAAGCAAATGGAAAGACCATATTATAATACTGTAAATATCATTCCGTGTTCCTTTACGAAATCTTTTCTCCATCTCACAACATGAAAATAACTGTGATGATGATTGTTTATTAACGTCGTACTGAGAAGCAACACGTGGATTATTGGAGGCCAACCTTGTAATTATGAACCTCAGCCCAGTGAGGAACTAGACCGGTACCTCCATCTCCAAACTTCCCTACCACGCGAAAGGGAGGACTTGGAACCTCGACCAGATTCAACATGTAACAGTCCCCCTACATGGAAGATTTTTCGTTTCATCAGGGATCGAACCCACAACTCATTTAAAAAATAAAACTCCAATGACAAACTTGAGACCATGACCACAAGACAATCCAGATCGTATAGGAATATCTAAGAGCGCATAGTGTTTTTACTCTAATTTCAGTATTAAAATGAATATGAACCTAGCCCTCAGCATAAATCTTATTTTATCTACACATCATTTTTTCTTCTAACATAATTCTCTCAATGTACATAAGTACAATTCAGAAAAGCTCTAAGTAGCGCCACTTCTCATGAGCACTCTGAAGATAAAGTTGTTCTATTTCTCAGTTCCCTTTAGGGAAACCTTAATGTGGAAAATAATTTTTTCCGAATCATTTATCAATTAAAAACTGAGAAAATTGTAATTATCTATACACTATAGCAAATTCTCACTGGCAATAAATGCAGTTTTTATAACTGAGCCTAATTTTTCAAAATTAACATCTAATAAAAAGCATGAAAATTTATATTAAATTTCCTTATACAGAAAACAATTTATTCTAAGAACTTATCCGAACCTCGCGTTTGCATTTCAGTATGATAAGCTATTTTATTATAATAAAATGTTTGAATCATTGGATCTGAGAAACATTTAGTCATTTTTTGTCGTTGTTACCAAAGGTATCATATCTATTTTACTTGGAAAGTACTGCAAGAGAAATCCAAATCTTATTGCAAAATACAGGGATATTCAAAATGAATAATTTCCCTTCAAAATTCGATATTTTTAAAATAAACACAGAATGTTAAGATGGAAGATTTTTTTTTACAAATGTTTGATATAACTTTCATAGTTACACGTATAAAGGCAATTCAATTAGTAAATTCCTGTCAAACACGTTGAAAAGTGTCGGAGTTAATCGATTGTATAGAAACAAATATCCGTAGTGGAAGTTCACATTAATTTGTTGGTATTAGTGGCGCTTACATTTAATCTTTTGTAAACCCTCAAAATAAGAAATCACATGGAGCCTTATTAGGTCACTTTGATGATCATCTGTGTAACGTTAAGTCATCTGGTTCACTGTAACCTATTCAACTATGAAGTAGTTCCATGAAAGTTTCTAAAACAGCTTTCGTGAAATAGCTTCACTAACACAACAGTGTCATCTTGTTCACAATATAAAACTTCTCCATTTTTCTTTTTTACTCACGCATTACTTCTCATTGTGTTTCATTTTCTTGAAAGTATGGAATTTTGAAAATTGATGATTCATTTTGAATAACCCTGTAGTAATTACTGATATTTACTTTCAACTTTGGTTGTTTTCTATATTATACAGATGATTTATACATTTGTTTTTTCTGTTCTTTAGTTACTGAATGAAAGTTTTTGAGTGACAATCAATGGGAAGTTATTATTTTATATTATCTTAGTGCACATTATTTAAATTCAAATAAATTTTTTAAATTCCGTTCAATTAATGTTGCATAAATTTGATCTATATTCTACTTACTTTACAGATTGACAAAAAAGCCAAACCTAGTTTTTTTCTTTTCTTTTTCTTTTTTTTTTGTAACGAAAATGTAGCACCGTTTATCATTTATACATTAGCATGGATGCTCACGCCCATTTATCTTTAAATTATATGTGAGGCTATTTGTATACGTTAGTTGGTTTGAAATCCTCCCCTTATTAAATTATCGAGATTCCTGTACATTAGGTTTACTACATAAGGTATGTAGTTAATAGAGATAGAAATATAGGATGTAAGAGAAATATGTAAGATATACATTCGAGGAGTGGGGGAATCTGCGAGATTTACACACACACTTTAATGATCGCAGAAACATTGAAGCGATATTCTACGGTTTTTATCTGACTCGTTTACTTTTTCCAAATGTCTACTGGACACAGATTCTGTTGAATCAATTCTTACATTTTGGATTATATCTCCATTTCAATATAGACGCAATTAAGTTAAAGCTTCAGATGTGTACATCATTTTGATTTTGCTCATTCTAAAACAGAATAAAGTGGTTAAAATTTTCTTTACCAAATATTTTTGTCCCAATATTCTCTTATAAATAACGAACCTAATTCCTTATAAGTATTTTTGAGATATGTGTCATTTATTGAAAAAGTAAATCAATCCATAAAATGTGCAATTACACCAGGTAAAACTTTTTTAAAAAATCATACAGCCATTAATTTTTAAAACATTTTGTAGTAAAAGTGATTTATCGGTAGACTTTTATGCAAGAAAAAAAAATTCAAAATGTGTCTGCTGTCCAACAATTCTTTCCTCCAATTACACAAAGTTCTTTTCCTAATTCACTACTTTATTGGGTAACTCTATCGGGAACTTTCTTTCTGTAAAAAGACTGGAGATCGAAATAATGATCCACCACGGAGGCACTGATTGTCAGGACAATTCCATTCACCACATTCTTATATGAATATATATCATGTATTAGTGGATAGAAAATGCGTTTCTATCCACTAATACATGGCGTCATTTTGTATTAAGATATTATTTGCATTGCGGTGATTGTTGGAAATATTTATTTAGTACAAATAATATTACTGAGAGGAATACTAATTATATATATATATTATAAATATATATACATATATACTATATATATATATATTATATATATTATATATTATAATATATACATATGTATATATGATATATATATATATATATATATATATATATACATATATGTATTAATATATATATATGTATATATATATTATAATTATATATATATAATATATATATTATATATATATATATATATATATATATATATATATATATATATATACATTATATATATATATATACATATATATATATATATATATATTATATATATATATATATTATATATATATATATATATATATTATAAATATATATACATTTATATATAATTTATATTATATACATTTATATTAAATATATATACATATATTATTTAAGCAAATCCTCATAGGCTTATTCTTCTTTCGCATTAGAGTATTTTGTTTTTTGTTCGTTTCGCCGGGAAATGAAAAGTGTAACAATAGAGCAAGTAATTGGTAGGAAATTTCACGTGTGAAACTTGGAAACACTGCTACTGAAATATATAATTTATTGAAAGAAGTGTATAGCAATGAATATTTATCGCTTGCTCGTGTTTTTGAGTGGTTTGAGCGTTTTCAGAATGGCTGAGAGGACATCGAAGATGATTCAGGCTCGATTTGCTCATTTTCGTCAGAAGCGGATATTAATATCGGGAAAATTGGTAATCTACTTCAATCTGACCATCAGTTCAGTATTCATGTATTTGCTGAGACAGTAGGAATTAAGAGAGAATACGTACTGCAAATTTTACATAACAGTTTAAACATGCAAAAAGTGTTTCAGAATGGTGCTAAAATTCTCACGTTTGAACAGCAAGAAGCTCTCAAAAATGTTTATACTGACACTTTGAATGCTAATGAAAATGACCCAAATTTATTAGAAAGGATAATAATGTGCGACGAATCGTGAGTTTTACTTATGATTCCGAAACGAACCGCTAAACCGTGCATTTGATGAAACCATCTTCAACGAAAACGAAAAACACTCGTATGATCAAATCAAAATTTAAAGCAATGATAATTGTTTTTTTTTTCTATTCACGGGATTGTGTACCTTCACTGGGTTCCTGAAGATCAATCTATTAATCAACATTACAAATTTCGAGTAATGATGTGGAGTATGCTCCTGTAATGGTTATTCCTATTTGAATATAATCGATTTATATACCTCCACGACTATCCCAAAAACTTGTAGCCGTCATTTTCGCAGCCGAAGAAACAGTTTTTGCATTTTTGGAGCCTATTACTCCTTCCATTGTTTAGCATGAAATGTTCGCAGTCCGTTGCTGAAATGTAAGACTCGTTAAAAGTTAAAAAAGCATTCATTGTTCAAATCGGAGTGTAGCAAATCAAAAGATAAAAATCGAAGTTCTTAGGAAAGTTATAAAATCAGATTATAACGAAGGGAAATAAAAAGTCAAATTAAAAAATATGATTTTTAATCCATAGAAGCATATATTTTAACTTTTTGCAGAGTATCCGGATGATCACATGACACGGACTTCGTGAAATCTGATACTAAACTAGCGATTCTTGCTTCAATCTCTTGTTTTATAACTTTTAACCAATATGAATGAAGTAAATGAAAGTGAAAAAAAAGTTTTTAAAAGTTTAGAGAGAAGAGTGGCTTAAAAAATTATCCTATTTTTATATATTGATATCAAGCTACTTATATTCCCATTATTTTTAGACAATAATCAATATATTAATACTTTGTTACATTAAGAATATTAGGTAAGCATGCAAAAAGCATTTTTGGCAAATTTATATATAAAAATTATATTTTATGATTGAATTTAGTATTGCATAAAAGTTCAAGAGTAATTTATTATATATAGGGGAATTTTTGTTTGAAATGGTTTATTTAAATGGTTTTTATCTATTTTCTAAGAGAAAAAAAAGTTTCTTTTTCATTTAAGTGATTTAAAATTAAAACAGTAATATGTAGTTACGAAATTGTATGTTTTGGCTACATTTTATATGTCCTCTTTGGAACTTTTGTTCATGCTTGTAGAACCTGAAGCATATGATTTGTCTTTATTTTAGACATTATCTGATCTGAACGGTATTGGAAAGGGTTTTTTTTATTTCGCTTGAAATGGCGGCTTCATCAGGATATGCGATACTTTAATGACCAGTCCTATCACTTACGTTTGTGTGTTTAGACAGTGTGATTTGAAATTATTGTCAAATGTAAACAGGAAATTGACTGAATCTATGGGATAATAATCTTTTTGTTGCTCTACATCCCTTTTAAATCAACCAATTCGTGAATGATTCTACGTTGAGATAAATGACATCATCCACAATCAAATGTATGATAATTATATTACTTTAAATATTGTCACGTAGAATGAAAGTGGGATAAAGACTACGGAAATAAGTCTCAACTCGGGAACAAACTTTATTATCCAAGAACGGAAATTAGTATTAAGAAATTTAACAAAAAATAATAGAATTAAAGATAAATATAAGTTCAATATAATTGAAGATAATAGGATGCGAAGCTCAGGACAACAGGAAGATGAAAATCTACCTCTAATTTACAGCTTTGCAAGAGGTATATATATATATATATATATATATATATATATATATATATATACATGCATACGAAGAAGATGATGCAACTTCGCTTCAGTTCAAGTTTCAAGCCTGCACAAGATCTCTAGAATAAATATGGCACGCTGATTGACTTCTTCTATCGACGATGGCAACAAACAGACCTTGTTAATAGGAGGCGATGATCGAATGTATACAGGTCTAGGGCGCAAGAGCCAAATCTAGTTCTTGCACCATTAACAGGTAACTAGTATCACTGCAATATTATGTTAATAATTAAATTGCCTCGACGTGGAATTGATTGTAACAAATAAATAAAAATTTACTTTATATCACAAATGCATATGAATGCTTCCGAACATGTAAAATTATCAAATTATTTTCTGGTTAAAAATATATGAGATCGGTGGTAAAATTATAAAATCCTTTCACTAACATACTAAACTTCCTCTTCTACGTAAGGAATCACTTTATTCATACACCGATATACGAACACGAAGCTAGAAGACATGCATATAGCACAAGGATAGTCTGAAGGCAATAACTCCACTCATGTATTTTTTCTATTCATGTATGTATGTGGAATCGTTCTTATAGTGATTTTTGTATCAGGTTACCATTTGTTTCCGCAAGTAAATTCAATTTCTATAAAATTGGATTTTCATGAGGTGACAAACATGGTGAAGGCAGACCACGAGCGACTCGCATGTTAGCCATAAAAGTGCGTCGTTTAATGAATGATGTATAGAGCGCAGTGATTTCCTTGTGTGTATGTGTGTGGTCCTCATATTCTTTGTATTTAAAATATCTAGATTTCTTCCTTTGGTGAGGAGCTGCACTTAAAAATTTTATTTATGAAACATTTGTCGAGTCTAAAAAGGATATGACGGCAAAACTCCTCTGCGCTGTTGTGGATTTTCAAGTAAAATTAGATGCAATCGACCATGGTCCTCCGATGCATCGCTTTTAAGGGTAGAAACTTCGAACATCTGCAACATTTTGAAATTGAATAACTTACTACAGCATTTATAATATTTATGTACAACGATTGTTTCTGGTAATTTTGTGTTATTTTCCTTTTCCTTTGCTTCCACCCTCCCATGACGTTCTCCATTGCTCTGCAATTCTCAATCCTATCGATGTGCCCTACATCCCATTAAAGTTTGAACCTATATGTATGGGACATCCCGTTTATTACTCATTATGTATCATCAAATAGAGGGATTAACCTTTCGAACTCGGCTGATTCTATGTCAAAATATCCTTTCCATTCGGCGCTTTTAGGATTGAGGAAAAATTTTCTTTCCGCCACTGGGAAGTTTGAGTTCACCACATGTGGTACGGTTAGTTTTCTAGTTACAAAAGGGAGATACTAAGGGTTGCAGATTTAGTAAGCATAGACGAGAAAGAAAGATCCTAATATTTGGCGCCATATCATATCAAAATAATTTCTTATGAATTCCTGGTTAACACTATAATTAAGTGACTTACCAACTTTCAAATGTATATTTATCATAACTTAGAATCGTGTAATGCGTAAATTAACATTTTCAAACAAAACAAATAACAAAGAAAGCGACAGCTATACCATATTACTAAAGATATTTTCTAAAAAGCAAGTACGTTAAAACAATATTAAATTAATAGCTTCTGTAATCTCATGACTATACTCTTTGAGAATGCGATAGTTCAATCATAAACTTGTAAATTTATTCGGTGCTTGCTTATATATATATATATATATATAAATCTCATGGATTAGTGTGGAGACTTTATCAGTGGCCTTATTTTTGCAACTTACCTATTTAACTGCAACATTGACCCCATGTAATAAAAATAATACCTCATGTTTTCAAAATTATTCGACGAAATATGTAAAAGAAGGAAAAATTAA
Organism: Nephila pilipes; assembly: GCA_019974015.1. NCBI lineage: Eukaryota > Metazoa > Arthropoda > Arachnida > Araneae > Nephilidae > Nephila > Nephila pilipes. Next base: position 566,632 of record BMAW01060795.1, read on the forward strand.
AGAACAATATGTTGAATATTATTACTAAACATTTTATTTTTTAAATTAATGCCCTTTTAATGTACAAAAAAAAAAATCAATGTACTCCAAATATTTTGATTTGGCATTTTAATACCATCGCATTTTGAAACAATAGGAAGGTTACTGGTGTCGAACTTCATAAATTTGAACGACGGTCAAGCAATGAGGACAGCATCCACTCACCAAACTTCCACACTACACCAACATCAGGACTTAGAACCTAGACAGGCTTAACACCAGGTTTTCAATTGAACAGGATTCGAACTCACAATTCCATCCCTGCTACGAGTTTGCGACCTCACTCGTCAGCTGGCGGGGCCCTTTTGTGATTAAATATTATCAAAAGTGAGATTTAAGAAATAACTTTTAACTTAATTGAACATGTTACAAAGCTGCTAAGTAAATCTTAAGTATGTCAAATTAAGGCAAAACCTTCAGCTAATTCATGCATTCCAATAAAAATAATGTGGAACACTTTCTTTATATCAAATATTTCTGTGAATCTTTAATCTTTAAAGAAAAAAAAAAGTAAAAATTTGTTTTTTTAATATCTTTTTTTTAAGTGAAACATATATCTTAAATTGAAAAGTTCATGTAACAATACTTTTCAAATGTCTGTTTAAAAAATGTGAAGTGAATTCTACTATTAAAAATTTTAGGATTTTAAAAGATATTTTTTTTTGTTTATTTTTTTCCCTTTTCTTTTTATTAAAAATGTATCAGTTTTAATCTTTTTTATTCTTGTCTTTTGCTTTTTTATTGCTTTATGTGTGAAGAGATTTTTAAATAAATTGTGTGTTATTCTTCGAAACAGTTCTGGTCAATACAAAGAGCCAAATTGCATGCCTTACAGATAATAGTTCTTTTTTTTTCGTATATTCTTTTTCGCATACTATGTGTACTTTTTTTCTTTTTTTTCGTCAATTGGCCAATGAGAAAATTTATTATCTTTTGTCTTCATTTTTTTATTACTGAAGGCTCTGCAATTTTATGATTTAATTTTCCTATCAGAGATGTTATTAAATTCATTCTAAATTCTTTTAAATTGAGTTTTTAACTTAGTTTGGCGCTACTTAAATATCAGAAACATAACAACATTGATAAGGCTAAATAATAATTTTTTGTCAATTTCCTAGTTCGTCTTGCAAAAGTGAAGGTGGATGCCCTGCTGTCTCCTAAATCAACATATCCCATGTGCTTGTGATAATCTGCCACAATTTCTTGCTTGGAAGTGGTTAATTTTCTTTTTCTTTTCTGCAAAGGCACCATTAGATTTTTTTTGGGGTTTCTATCAACAAAATTTTCTTCATCTAAATCTTTCATCAAATTCTCAATCTCTATTTCTGCGAGAAATTTCAGATTCATTCTAAAAATTCGAAGAAAAACAAGAGAAAAGAAAATTCAATCGATCTTAGACAGCGAAAAGTCATCTAATGGAGTATTTTTTCGAATTTGGTTGTTCTTGAAATTCGCCAATGATAAGGAATTCGCGCACAACTGATAACGTTTGCGAAAAATATCCCCACCCAATTACGGACAATAGAAGCGAAGTCGTAAAAAGGGCAAGGGAAAGCTGTAAAAGGGTCTGCTGGAAAAAAAGGGGGAAAGAACTGTCTATAGATAGCTTGGTACAGACGTTGTACCAGAGCCGAAGCGAGCGACAAAAAAATTTTTGGTACTGCATATGTACCGCCGATGTTTAAAGGTTAACCAATAATCTTAGTTAGCATAGATTTATTTCAGCATGTATAGAAATATTTTTTCACTGGGGATACCTTTTTGAGCTCTAGCACAAAATCCATTTCATATTAAAATTACCCAAATCTGAAATTTCGAAAAATTAATTTTAAAATCATGGCAATTGTTAATATCGATATTTAAATTAATAGGTCCTCGGAATTTTCCCATTAATTTATTGATATATGCAGCAATAAAGATTTATAAAACTACTAAAATAAACAGCTCCATATCCGGACTTTCATCTGATAGATCATCCTTTGGGACAATTTTAGCAGACATGTCGCTGCACTATTTCCTCTTCGGAGGTTTTTGAATGATCTCGAAAAAAAATTACTGCAAGAAATTGCATTCTTCCCTTTCTGATGTTCAACAACTTAATTGACCGCATGGAGTGTCGATACAGTCAACGCATTACAATTCTGAGAGTTCTTTTTTTTTCTTCTCAAAAATATGTGATTTATTTCCTTTTCAAACAGTGAACTTGATTGCTAAAATTATGTAAAATTAAAAAAAATAAATTCTATTTCATGCTCACAAGTCTTCAAAATGTCTCTTTTTATGTTTATTCGTATTTATATTAGACTTAAAAGAAATGTTGTGCCTTAATTATTTTGAGATCTAATTATTTTGTAAACAATAACTGTTGTGTAAATTTGTTTACAAGATAACCTTAAATGTACATTTTATTAAATTCAGATAACAGTACTAAATACAGTTTGTGTGTAGATAGGTGATTTCTTTCGTAAAAGATCGCCAAATTTTCGAAATTATCATAAATTATTTAAGTTGAGATTACAAAATTGTTGTGATTTTCGACAAATTTCACATTCTTCCACAAATTCATTCAAACTAAGAACATAATATTTATGACATGTAAATCATCAATATGTGTCAAGAAACGGCACATGTATTACAATAGATTTTTATAGTTTGTCTTTTTTTAGTTTATGCATTTTAAATTTATATTTTTAAATATTTTTCTGGACCGAAATGAAATAAAAAAAAGCAGAGGCGTAGAAGTATTTAAGCAAACTTGCCTTTTTTTGTAACAATTTCAGATATGTGTATCGGAAAAATACGGGAATTACTAGAAGTAAGACAGCATAAGAGAAGAATTCCAAATTGAACTAGAGGTAACACTAAAACAGGAACTATTTTTGGATTCGTTATCTTTTATTATATTAGTATTCACAGCAACGGTCGAAACTACATTTTTATAACAACGAAATACTACAAAAGAGCTGAATTTTTCAGATACAGATTTTGCATCAATCAGATTATGTAGAAAAAGCGAATCAAATTTTCTTTCTGACCCCTGATATATAAAGAAATGCAAAAGCTTCGTAAGGCGACTGAGAAATATTTATTTACTTTTTGCTTTATTTATTGATTACTTATTCACGTCACATTCAGAAGTAACGAGAGGGATATTGGTGACGGACTTTGAACTTTTAAACTTCAGTCAAGTGACCAGGACTTAGCACCTTCTCACCAAACTTCCACACTACGTCAATTGAAGATTTGGAACCTCGACAGGTTTAACATACATCAGCCCCACTACGTGACACGTTTTAGGGGTATCAGGCAGCAACGCCGGCCATGAGTTAGCGACGAAGACCACTAGGCTACCACGGTAACAAAATACATTTCGTAGAAAATTTATCAAAAATTTTGTTATTGGTAAAATTCGCAATTTCTTTCAACAATCGTAATTATATTAAAAATGGGATGCTTAAATACACATTTCGGTGTGCCTGTAATAATTACCAATTGATAATAATAACATATTTATATAAAATAAATGTTAAGTAAGCTATTTATAAGATTTTGGGAAATAATGTGAAAACAGTATAATACATAAAATGTTTCTGACAAATAAACTCCGTTTAGAACGTGTTAGGTACTACTTCTCAGAAAATCAACAATATCAATTCATGAAGTTGAGTGGATACCTAAAACCAAGAAGAGAAACTGCATGGAAATTTAATTGTACATTCAAAAGCGAATGTTCGCTATAACGTTTAAGTGCTTTATATATATATATATATATATATATACAGAGAGAGAGAGAGAAATACAATATATATATATATATATATATTGTATTTCTTTATAACTTTGCTAAATCGAAAAGAAGAGAATGAATATTTAAATTCGATTTCAAAATTAAATGGAATTAGTAAGGACAATTTTGAAAATTATCAGCATCTAATAACACTACTAAATTTCTTTATAGGAAATTAATTTTTTTTATCATTGAGTGAAATTAAATTTAGGTGTCTGAAACGAATTTATTCACTAATGTTATTAAATAGAAACATTATATCAATTATACTCAGAAATCTTTCCCACGTTACAAAAAATTAAATTTGTTAATACACTGTATATAATTATAGTTATTTATTAATTTAAATTATGATTATTAAATAGGGGAAAAAAGTGAAAGCTATGGAATAATTTTACATTGATGCTTTAGATTTGTTGATTGCATTTGAAATTTACATTTTAATGATAATATTTACTATGAAATATTTATTTAAATATTCTAGAAAACTTAACTCTTGTTACTCATTATTTTTATGAAGTAAATAGTCGTTACAAACTTTATTTTTTCTTTCTTATGAAATGATTGTTGTATGACAAAAATTAATTTTGAAACCATTTAAACAATTGGTTACGATTATAACTATTATAAGTTCCTTGGTTATATTTTAATTAATAGTATTTTGGTTAATTTGCAAGTAAATGGAAGAAGTTTAATGCGATGTAATTTAAAATCATGTTATGTAGTTGAAAAATATAGTTATAGGAAGATTTATAAGCGGTTAGTATATTTGCAAAAACCTTTACATATTTTGCAAGTACATTAGCAATGATGTGTAAAATACAAAAATGTTAGTGTAAATTTAATTTCTTCAACAATGTACAGTTATTAATTTTAATACGAAATAAAACAAATTCAAATATATTTCTTTTCGTTATATTTCTCTAAAATATTTTTGTTGTTTGATATGACTATTTGATGTGAACATTTTTTTTTCTTAAAAAATGCAATTATTATAAATACTTCATTTCATTTTCCGAAACTAAAAGGAAATAAGAAAAAGAGGAAAAGATGGATATAGCGGATAAAGGAAAAGATGAATTTACAGTGGTGTCATCAGTTGACAAGATAGAGTTTAAGTGATGATCCCTTCACCTTCGTGACGTAATCGGTGATCATTTGGCGACTAGGGGAAAAACTTAGCGACAAATGGAAAATACTCGAAGGCGCTGGAACCGAGACGAAAAACCGATAAGGAAGAAAGAAACGGACTTTTCGGTGTTCCGTCACACCTGGACAAAATAGGTATGAAAACGCGAAGAGCTACAGTCGATGGATGGAGAAGCGATCTATGTGCCAAATCAGTTTGTCTACGGTGACTGCTTTGTAGACCAATCGGGATAGAGTGTCGGAATGAATCTGCTGGTGTTCGGACTGAAACTAGCGGAACTGTCAGAGTCTGTCTTTGGAGACTCTGCTGATCAGATCAATCGTGGGATCGACTGAAAATTGTCGGTATTTGAAGTGGAGAGTAACGGGTGAATTTGCGGAAAAGCAGTGCGCATCTGCCAGTTATTGTCGGATCCTGCCATGTAAGTGCAGGTGAGGAATAATAAACTGGTAAGCTGAACGTTGCTGAAATAACTGAGATTCTACTTTAAAGTGTTCTTTGTTCTTATTTTTGTGTCATAAAGTTGTGTATTTGTGTATCTGTTACTGTCCGAGCTGTATTACCTGTGTGTTGTCTAGAAGATTTACGAATAAATCATCATATCTCCTTATCTTCCTAGTTGAACTTGATTTTCACTCCCCAGGGAGAAATGTTTCGTAACAATTTGTTGTTGAAGAAAAAAGTATTACATGGAAAACAGGATTTATTTTATGATCTTTATTTAGATAGTTGATTTTGCAATTTCCAGAACAACTGTTAGATCTTATGTGATCATTAACTTCTAAAAAGTGGGATAATGAAATTCGAAATTATACTATGAAAAAGATATAACTTTTAAAAAGCTAAATTTCCGTAATTGAATCACCGATATAGTCTTCCAATACCTGTAGGGATACAATTTATTTTTGTGTGATCTTGTACTTGTATTAGTTGCATAAGCAATTGCATACTATTTCTTAAGCTTTCCAATTATGTTCTTTTTTTTATTTTTATGCTAATACATTTCAGCAGAAATGTAACACATTGTACCACAAAAAAGTCAATTTTTCATTTAATAATATTAATTATCTACTCATTTCATGCTATGATATATTCTTTTTATTCCTTAGATATATATTCGGTCCCTTTTAGAAAAGAGGAACGTATTTTGTGGAAATGAAATTATTGTATCGTTTGTTCTAAGTTTTAAAGACAAGAATATGTATTGTTTTGAAGTGGCAAAAATATTCCCTATTTTTGTTCTGAAAATATTCCCTGTTGTACCTTAAGAGTCGAGTACTTTCTTTTAATTAATGAATGAATATGAATATTAATAATGAATCATATACGAAAAAATGTTTTAATATCTGCAAGGTGTGTAACTCATTTAATCTTGGGGAAAACTGATGTTACAAAATTACTTTCAAACAATATACATCACAAAAATAAATGCTGCTGAAGTAATTAATGTTGACTTGACAAAAGAAAATTTGAGGTTATTTAAGTAATGTTCCTTTTAAAAGTATGTGTTCAGTGCAAATAAAAAATTCTCTTAACGTATCTTAAGAAAGTTTTCTCACATGTTTAACTTTGGTGATTCAGAATAAAAATGCAGAATTTTCTAGACTAAAAAAAATTAGCTGTGATTCAAAAGTTCATCTTTCCGTCGAATTTTAAGAATTCATAATAGTTTGGAGGCCTTAAAATATTTTATCACCCGCTATTAAAAAGTTGTTACTTTATTTTTCTCTTGACAAAAACACGTTATTTTGGCTAGAAAATTCCACGATTTGGCGTATTTTAAAATTTTCCTAAATTCAGAAAATATGCAGGGTGTACATTATATTCAATAAATCTGCTTTTTGGCATCTCGAAATTTCTAAATGTCTTCGAATTCCCATTCGTGAACAAAAACTTTATTCTGTCAGTTATATATCACAGAATAAACAAACAGAATTTCGAAACATCTTTCTGAAAAAGTACTTTCCTATCAGCATTGCTACGCCACAGAAGTGAAGTGATGTCCTGTCATCGTGCATTAGATTTCGTCCGTAACAAACAGTTTCATGGATCATAGCATTGTTATTCTTTGATTGTTGGCCAATGTTTATTGATGATTGAATTTATTTAATCAGAGTATATCTCTTGTTTGCTTGTTGTTCTTATATGTTGTTATGTTCCTTACAACAACACATAGTCTCTCTGTGATGAAAGAGTCATTGCAGAGTGCTAGTAAGACCTTGCCTTATAAATCATGTTAAAGTAACATTAACTTGGTAAATTTAATAATACCTATGACTGTATGGAAAGTTTTTTGATATTTATTTTGCACTTCGCTACTACGGATATATATATATATATATATATATATATATATATATATATATATATAGTAAATGAAAGGTATTTAAGGAATTACAAAAATAGTTTAAGGAATACTAAAGTAAGTATAAATATAGATAAAGTAATTTAAAGTATCTACGAAAATAACACAATAAATTTGAAATTGAAGCTTACATTTATTTGAAATTGGTATAGGAGTATTTTATATAAGATTTGCGAATATGTTTCTTACTATTAAAGCATAACATATTATTTTTTATTGTCACTGTTTCATGGGCAGAACTTGCACCTTACACATTTTTTATACAATGAAGTATTTTAAACAGATCCCGAGGCTAGGTTTTCACTTTTTTTCTGTACTTCTTTTACTATTTTTATTTTGTCTTCACTTTTTGGTAGGTATTGTCTTCTTTCAATGTATGGGAAAATGTGTGCTTTCCCTAGTTATTCCGAAAACAGCCTTCGTTTGGTCAATTGGTTCAAATCGGGAATAGGGTGTCCCTTAGGCGATTGGCGACTTTTGGGAGCGATAATTAGCCTATTAGGTTATGGTAACCCTAAGCATACTCAATGCCTAAGTCAAGCACGTTTTTCGACCTATCTAGGAAGTCGCCAATCTCATAGGAGCACCCTATTCCCGATTTGAACCGGTCAATTTTTTTTATTCTTTTTGCTTTCTATTGAATCCATAGGATAAATGCATTACAAATAGGAGTATAAAGTATGTTATAAAATACTATCATGGGCCAGTGATTTGTTTTTCTTTGACAAGTGTACTTGTTCAAAAGTTGATCAAGAGTATGCACTGCCCCTTTAGTTGCAGGATAGGGTAATATCCTTTGTGGGTTTTTTATCAGGTCTACAACTAACTACCTTATAATCATACAAAGTGCTCAAAAGAATTTTTTTTTCTTTTATGGGATGTAGTTTACAACAGTTGCGAATTCTGTAAAATAAAAGGCTTAGCTGTTTACTTCTCTGTATGACATTTTTATTCCCGATAATCTGGTTTAATTTTTTCTAATGGGGCCAATCAAGTATTTTTTTTTTTTTTTTTTTTGATTTAGAAGAAATTATCCTAAGTTGCATGCGACGCGAAAAAGTTATCCCGAAAATTCATAAGTACTATCAGTCAATACTCGTATACCCTGATTTTTCTATGAAATTGATCCTTTTTTTTTTCACTATAAATTTGTGTTTTCAGCACATAAGAAGTTTTATTGCCACACACAAAGTCTATTTCTTATACCATATTTCAATGGTTTACTTGGTATATACTGTTTCAAAGGACAACGGTCACGAAAAACTACAAATTGTTCATCTGCACTACCATATTCATTCGGATAATACAATTTTGTAGAATTTCTACCCACTTCTCCTATACATTTTTTACAGCAGCTAATTTATCCACAGACCATCTTTCTTGACCTTCAGATTTCTTATCAAAACGAATAATTCACGATGTAATGCAAAAGGTTTTGAGAGACATTGTCGCACAAGATACGTTTCTGTCTGTATCTTTATCCCGCAAGCTTTTCGTTGATTCTTCATATCATTTGTAAACAAAAGCTAATAATTATAGTCCAATATAAGCTTGAAAATTTTCTCTCTCACTTTCAATATTTCTCCATTCTTTTTCAATCAATTTTCCTCCTTCAATATTTGTTATTTTTATGATTTTGTTTTAAATTGTGGGATTGAATACTGTCCAAATGCCCATTTTTTACATCTGCTATCCTTATTGTTGCATATTTTATGACACTCAGAGTAGTTTTTATAATATTAGTAGATGTTAATGGAGAACAGAATGAGAAATCATATCCAATTTTCACTGTAATTCATGATTCTTGGACTAAATATTCTGTACATTGTGTATTTATTTAATATTAATATCAAAATCATTTTCAGAACTGTCACTTTCCTCACTTAGAAGATTTTTATACTCGGATCATGTTTCCTTTTCACTGTCAGAGGTTTCAATTAGCTTAGCTATAACAGCGTCACTCAATGCTCTAGAATTCGCCATTTCTGTACTCACTATCAAAGGCACAACTGTTTTGCAGACTGTTAGAAACAGAAACAGAGATACAGAAAAAAAAAGAAATGTAGCAACGGGTGGGAATACTTTGGCTCCCAGCCAACTTTATCAACCTTTTGACAATGCACGTGATCAAACACACATGTCACCGAAGCAAATTTCAATAGGTATGAGCAGTTATTCTTTTACGTTGATTTATTCCAAACAAATAAAAAGTATATAAGTAAAAATAAATAATCTTTTGAATAGGGTCATTATGACCCAAACAGTACATTAGGAATAAATTGAAAAATGTTCCTTGGAAATGTAGATAAACATGAATCCTTCTAAGAGTATACATTTACAATATTTGCCATCAAAGTCGTTAAATCTTATGAAAATATCTCCACGCTGTATTTTCTTATAAACATATAAATCTTTCTTCGGGTCAAACAGACCGGAACAGAGCAATAGGGTTAAGTATGCTTTCGTTGAATAGTTTAATTCTCTATTTTCTTACTGTTTGATAATATTCTCTAACTTATATATCTTTTGTTTTAAAAATTAATATATCTCTACCATTCTTCAAGACATAAAATTCAAGAGGTGTCACTCAATATGTTTTTTTTTTTTCAAAATCATGGCTAAAATTTCAATCGGATATTCTAAGTGCACATCTAAAATGCTAGAAACTAAAATTTAGTCAAAAATATTTTATCTTAATATTTTATTTAATAAACAATGAAGTACTATATTAGAAACTCTTTTATATGATTTCCCTGTTAATGTAGATTAATAAATAGACCACCGCACCTTATTTAGACATCATGCTCTAACCGTTAAACGTTGAAACTGTAATGGACGTAATTTTTTTTGCATTTTCGTATAAATCTATTGTTCTCATTTCATGTTCAAATGTAATTTTGTTCCTTGATAACGATAGTTTCAAAGAATAAAATAAAACATTTGCAACATACTAAGAAATCAGAAATTGTTACTTTCTTAAATGATATAATTTAATTTATTAAAATATTCCACTCGTTGCGGGATTTAATTAATTTCTTTGATAACGAAATATAATACAAAAGAAGGTTCTGCTCTGACTTTATTAATGCAAATCATTCTATTCTCATTCCGTGTTTTTCAATCAGCTCCTTCTTAAACTTCTATTTTTCTCCAAATAAGAAAAAAAAGAAAGAAAAGACATTTGAAATTGAATAATAATAAAAATAGCAATCCACGCAGTTTTTTAAAAAGAATAATTTCAGATAAGTGGATCTTTCGTAAAGAGAAAGAAAAATTTCATTTGAGCAAGCTATTTTTTCTCTCAGAAATTATATCGCAAAGATGGAAAATTACTGAAATGCAAAAATCTAATTCTAATTTTAAGAAGTTATTTCCGGAAAGATTTCACTAGGAAAAAAAATTCGATTGAGAACTTTCGTTTTATTTTTTCTAACTTTTGGAATTCGTTTCTTTATTAAATTGAACTAAAATTTTATGCAATAAAAATGTTGTGGAATTTTCAATACATTGTTTTCTACTTTTAAGTAAAAAAAATAATGTTATTTTTGCTTCTTTTTAAAAGATAGTTTTAACCTCCTCAAGCCCGACCCAAAAATAACGATTGTTTTTCTTTAAAAATGATTATAATTTATTATTACTATCATATTACATTAAAAAATGTTAATTTTATTTTACTATGTTGTGGCGGTAGGGTGGTATGAGCAAGTATCTACTACTCTGTAATACTGTATCTGTAATACTTCAGGATTAAACTACTACAAGATTAAAAATTATGAATTGGAGTATTATATACAAATTACATTTTATTTTTAGAAATTAATCAAATATTTAGACATGAATAAATTACCTATGTTTCATGGAATCTTCTGAACCAGTTTCTTGAGCCATTGAAGCACAGAACTATTTTATATCTGAAACATCGTACTGTAGTTAGAGCATTACATTTTGGTATTCTGTATTTATTCCTGCGACTTCTGTCGCCCATCATTTTGGGCACATATGTCTTACATCTTTTTTCTTGGATAATCCTGTGGCATATAAACGGGTATCCTTCGTTTAGCTGGATGTTCGTTGCTCTCAATTGATTCATCCGATGAGCTGAAAGAGGAGATTCGAATTCGGGATTGTTTCAATCCATAGAACAAAGTTCATGTAGCATTTAGTCTGAAGTAAAAGAAATCAAGGATATCGTTTGGTGCGCTCCGATAGTTTCCATTTTGTGACGGTATCCTATCCAAGAAATTCTCATTGCAAAATCAATTATATGTAAGATAAATCTAACCGTCCATTTTTTGTTTGACTTTTCATTCCATAGTAGATGATGCAACGATCTAAGTGATCAATCCCCCCTCCCATGAATTGATTGTAATTTTTTACAACTGCAGAACAATAGGTAGTTATGTATATTTCTTTTCTTTATTTAGACCACTGAAGATATTTTTCCACAGGAAGTCTATCACTTTCTGTAGAAAACAACAATGCACTTTTTTTTTATCAAATCATTTGACTAGGCAATTTTTTTTTTGTCATATGGTATAATTTGATCTACAGAACCATGGCTATTTCTTTTCATTTCACGATCTGTTTCTAATTCTGCTAATTTTGGAACTATACTTTTCATTAGTATTCCCGATGCAAACACTTCTCTATTGAATTTCATATCTAATAACAATTCCGACGTATTATATACTATATTGATTACTTTGCGTAAACGTCAGAAATAGAGCAATGAGAAATAACTGAGAAGTGTAAAACCAAAAATGACTTTATCTCTATAGAAAACCAAAGTATCACACGTGATACTACAATATTTACAGTTTCATCAGGGCTTAATATTTACGAAAATTTCAGATCTATAAATTTATACTACATGGGTATATGTCCCCTTATAAAACCTATATTCTTAAAAGGGATTACAATTTCCAAATAAATAATTATAAATTATTAACTTATTCGGCATTAAGAATTCATGTAACAGAACCTCCTGCCAATCGTAGTCGGTGCGATGCGTATCTTAGAACACTCGACAAACAATTACCAAGAAATTCTTAAAACATAAAATAATATATATATATATATATATATATATATATATATATATATATATATATATATATACTATCCAGATATTTTTCTATACGAAAATAAAATTCGCTGGTCCAAGTAAACCAAATACCTCGGAATGATTCTCGATTAAACACTCACTTTAAAACAACACCTAATATAGATTAAAGAAAATTTCCGAGCAGTAGCCTGAAAATTCTATCCCCTAATTTCCCTGAAATCCAAATTAAATCAAATAAACAAATGCATATCTATATTCTAATTCTCAGACTTATCATTCCATATGCCTGCCCTGTCTGGGCTTTTGCAGCAAAACCAAATATAAATATTATTGAAAAAGCTCAAAATTTTATGATCAGACTAATTACTGGCGCAATATGGTTTTTAGAAATGTTGAGTTGCGAGCTGTATTAAAACATCCGTCTATAAAAGAATTCTCTACAAAAATTTCCCGAAAAATTCTTTCATAATATTGATATCTCAGATAATGAATCTCTCAATATAAAATCAAAACATACACTCTAAATCACCATACCAGAAGATCAAGAAACATCTTGCTTGATTAACATCCACTCAATTTCCCAACCAACCATTCAAAATTAAGCCTCTCCCTCAACTGTGATGAATTCTCAAATCAACTCACAAGACCTGCAAAAGCGCTTCGCGTTTACGGCGAATACAAATCTTGACTCCCAAATAATTCCCCTCCTTTTGACACTGCTCCAGGACAGGAAGGTGTTTTTTATTTGAATCTCCTCTCTTTAAGTTTTCTCAAGCATTTGCATAATTTTTAATAGATAAAAATAAATTCCATAATGTTTTCTAACTTCTGGACAAACGCTGAAACCAACGAAAAGCTAGCTCATGAAATCCATCCTGAAAGGTTAGAGCCCAACCGGGATAAACACTCCATTAAGCTTTTTCCCATTCATTCTAAGTATAGCGACCGTCAAATTAATTCGTAATCTGTGGTGGAAACATTTTTTCCATAATTATAATTTATTGTCTCTCGTTCAGGTTTTCGTCATTTTTTCATACAATTATAAAATAAAAATATTTAATTTAACCGAATTTCCTTTGGATCTATAGTTTTATATTTTAATATACTATTATATTTTAAACATATCATTATCGATTATATTTGTTATGTTGTACTATTCGTGTGTAAGGAACTTTTTTTAAAAAAATTACGAATATATTACGAACGGCAAAATTATGGTATGCAACTTGTTACAAAATAATTCATTCAAAATTATTTTTTTTTATATCCAAAGAATTTCTATGATTTATTCATACATAAATGGCAGCAAATGAATATGTACCATTGATTCAAAAAAATGCAGTTTTTAGTTTTATTTTAGATTTAAGAAAACGAGATATACTTTTTAGATACAATTGAAAAAAGGCGTTAAGAGAAATGTTCTCTTCCCAAGGGTCCAAAACAAATTATAAATATTATTTTTAATACTGGGGAATTGTCTTGATTGTAAGTTTTTTATTGCACAGTCAAAAAAAATATCCATTTCTCTCTTTAATTGTCTATTTTTTCTCTATTTTTTAATTCTTTGAAAAATTTCGATGCATTTTATCCAAAGAGATTTTTTTTTCTACTTAAGTTTGTAATAGTTGGAAATTCTTTAAAAAGCGTCTTACTGAAAAAACATAAAACACTAAAGGTATCTCTAATTGAGATACATACATTTCTTTTTTTATGCTCTAGCTGTATTTAATGTACTACTTGTTTTATTTTCTTAAGTTCGATTCCATTTTTTACGAAATTTTATAACAAAGACAAGAATTCAGTTAACTTTTCTCATGGCTGTTAATTTTAAGTATTTTCAATAGTTAATAGAAACTCAGAATATAAGTAAATACGGGTGCACAGAAACTTAAAAGAAATCAAACACTTTTACATTACTAAAGGGTCGAAATGTTAATGAGAGCTGAAAACAATTTATCACATTACCTAGAATGATTGATAGTTGGTTAAAGTCGGAATTAGAAGCAACATAAGGGCTATAAGTGACGGACCTTATAATTTTGAACCACGATCATGTGACAAGAATGACACCTGAGCTGATATCCCTCCATGCGAAGTTCTACGCATCATATATTTAGGTATAATATGGCCATTGAAGGTAAAACGGGTCCTCTTGGTGCTTTGAGTGTTAGTTTCTAAGTTAAAAAACATATAATAAATGAAATATACTGTAAAGAATTTTAATTATCTCCACAATTTGAAATGAATTTTTTCAAATTGCTTGAAAGCGCTTTTGGTAATCTATAACTGCAGGCAATACAGCCACTGAAGACTATATTACCTCCTAAGAAGACTGTAATTTCTTCAAATGAGCTATTTGTTTCAAGTGTTTTTTATGTTTAATGTTCTGCTTATTTTGCTGTATGTTATCATTCACTAAAGATACATTTGTGTAGGGGTAAATGGAGTCAAGATAATAGGAAATTGATTTCATTTCTTATTTACATTTCACTCCAACTAAATAGATTTAAATTTGTCCAATACAAATAATAAAAATTATGTCTCTTTTTTCATTGCCCTGTTTAATTAGTGAAATAAAGTTAGTTGATAATAAATTTTTCAAAAAAAAATTAAGAAAGAGAATTATTATCTTCTTTTGTATTATAACCATCAAAAAGGTTTATTATGAAATTTTAAATTTAACGATGAAATATTTATAGTGAAAACAGCAATTCTGTTGAAAATTTAAGGAGGAACGATAGTATTAATATCAACTTAGGGTTTTCATTTTTGAATTTACCTCAGACATGACGATTTTAGTTTGAAATAATAGTGATCTTATTACCCTACGGAACTTTGCAATGAAATTGACGAGAATCGGAAATTTATGAAGAGGAGAGCTTGGTAACACCGGATGTCTTGTTTTATTTTATTCAAGTAAATGGCAAAATAATCCGAAATAGCTTAAACATTATTGTTGATATATGTTTTAAGCCCTGCTTTTTGGTCTGAGTAAGGCGCCAATGATTGGCTCGCTTATCTATCACGTTATGTTATTTGGCATAATAGTTTTAGAAATAATGCATATTTTTATAACACGATGTTTCAATTTGTTAACTGGAAATTCGATACATTTGGTCATCCTGTTCTTAGTATGGAGCATTCTAAGAAGGTTCATATTTAATGCTATGAAACTTTTAGTTAAAGTCTCAATTTATTTACTTCAATCCAATAAATTTATTATTAAATTCGATTGCCACAGTGGTAGGTAAAAAAACCCACATAAACGCTGAATTTTTTAATTTTTTTATGGACTTACATGACACGAATGAAGATTTTATTCCTCCAGATTATATACAGAATTTCTGTTTCTCTGTTACGTAGGCAGTTTTATTTCTTTTTCTTCTGTATAAGGAAACTAATATATATATATATATATATATATATATATATATATATGGTGGTTATAATTAAAAGTGATCCTATTTAGATCCTTATAGAACCCATTCTGCCAATCGGATTTTGATGAAATTTGATATATACGTTATATGGATCACGAAGAAAATATTTCTTCAATAAAAATTTGTTCATATTTACACCACCTGATGACTCTTTGTTAAATATTTCTTATGTAAATATCAGACATATAAAGAGATTTGCATTCAGAGCCAGAAAATAATTCTACGTGCCTTTGCCATCGTTAATCATGCCCTTACAAAAGGAAGATCGAACTTTATAGGTAAAATTGTTTTATAAGAATGGCAGCAATAGTTTAACTGCACTGCGGGAATTTCATCGTTTAAAAAGATTAAGAAAAGGGGTCATGTCTAAAAATGATTTGAAGAAGATGGTTATGAAATTTGAAGAGACAGGAGACTTGGGTGTACTGCCAGGAAGAAAAAGGGTACTGTGGAATGAAACTGTTGAAGACGTCGCTACTGGTGTGATTTAAAGGTCCTCCAAATTCAACAATTCTTCAGAAATTTCTTGATTAGTGTAACGATAGTTGGCAATTTCGTAATAGACAGTACGAAAAATTATGCGATCCATTTTGAAATGGTATCCGTATAATATCTGGCAACACCTTTGAAATGGTATCCGTATAATATCTGCCGATCTGGCAACACTGGCGAAAAAAACGCTGCACATGCGTAGCTGCAAGTGTTGACCATCTGCACCCACCGTTGTTCCGTAGAACGTCGTTTGTGTTCTGTGAAAGACATGTTTTACTAAGTGCTTGTTTAGTGTTTCATAACTGAGAACAGGAAAATGAATGAACAAAAGATCAATTTAAGATTTTGTTTTAAATTTGGCCAGGCACTAAAAGAAACTCATGCGATGCTGGTACGTGTTAATGAAGATCAAGCACTGCCCATGAAGTGTGTGTACAAGTGGTTGGCCGAGCAATATTTTGAATAAACCTTAATATTGAATTAATGTATAACTTATAATTCAATTTTGATTCCATTTGAAAAAAGTGTGCTAAATTAATGAGTTTTTGAATTGAAGTATACGGTAAGATTCATTACTTATATTAAATTACAATTAACGCTTGGAAAATATAATTAACGAAAGAAAATGATAATCAGTTGTTTGCTAAATTCAACAATAATTATAGCAATAAATCCGAAATAATATTAAAATCAAAAGAAAGTATGAGAATAAAAAAGGATTTTATAATGATTTCAAAAAAAAAAAAAAAATACCTCGCTTTAGTTTCTGTCCAAAAAAAAAAAAAAAAAATTCCACAAATTTAGAAATCAAAACGAAAATTCTAAGTAAGTTGATATAGAAATACTTTAAGTATAATTTTAAATTTTAATTAAAACCAATACACGTATATATATAGAATTCTTATGAATGTTTCGGGATTTTCTTTTCGTAGGGCATTGGACTTTTACTTGTTTAATATACTGATTTCACACCTCTACTAAATTGTCCATAAATAATGGCCTTAGAAGAATTAAGAATAAATAATTATCTATTCTTTAAGACTCTATTAAAAGTTTTTAAAAGCCATTTCTAGTTGACTGTATCGTTAATTATGTAGGTTTAACCACAAACCAAAAATGGATTCTTGCATAGGTAACACATAGCTTTGCTTTAAATCACTTTTACCGTTCTATAGAAGAAAGAAGAAGATTGCAAAGCATAATTTTTATACGAATTGAATTCATGCTACAAGTATATAACTATGTATATTTTTAATCTTTTAGAGAAGAAAGAAATAATGTCATCCATACCGAGATGTATCTTTATTCCAGTTTTATTGGTCAGTGTATCACAAATACTACATTTCCGATTAAGCAAAAATTATTTTACTGAAATGAGATGCAACTTGTCAAACCGATATAATGCATTGAAACAAACCATTTTCCCCAAGAGTAAAGGAAACTCAGTTGCTAAAAAGGACGGAATTTATTTATCGCTGATCCATATCCTTGTTTCGAAATATATGTCTGCGATAAAAATTTTCTCTTCCCCCGCTATTTTTCTGAGTTAAAGATTAAAATAATCTTGAGAAAACTTTAAGAAATGGAAGATAAATAATGATATAGTTATTTTCTTACATAAAAAAAAACATTATAAATTGTTTTAGTATAATGAGTAATTTGTATAAAATTACTTATATCAAATATCTCATATAAATAAAATAATTTTTAAGAAAATTGTTGATTTGTTATTGCTTTCACAGCAGGTATCTTAAGTTCAATGACAAAAATATTTATTTCAAAGTATTAAGAATGAAATGGTAATCATATTAAAAAGATTAATACAAATATTGCTTCATATAAGATATGGAAAACAAGTGCATAAATCTTAGTCATCGATCCAATTATTAAGTGGTAAAAATATCAAGACGCGTATAAGTTTGCGAGTCAAGTAACTTGCAAACGGCTTAAATTCCAGAATCCAGAAGTATTCCTATCAAAAGAACTGCTCGCGATCCACTAGCGACCATTCATCCTTTTTTTCATTTAATGAACGTCATTGATGTTCCTTCTGAACCTGAGTCTCTCCATTCGCTATTGTCTATTTTATGTTATGAAATTGAAAGTTTGAGGTCAATTCTACCAATCCTGTTGATTTCTGAAAGATTGTTTAGTGGCTGGTAAATGTACTCGTTTGCGCATCTTTATGTATAACGTGTTCAACCATAGTCGACCCCTCCTCTATAGTTTTTACCAAATATCTTTAGGACTAGTGATCAATTTCGAATAAAATTTGAAAAATAAGGTTTTTAAAACATTTTCTGCATAATTCTGATAAAAAACGAGATTCTGTAGGGAAAAAAAATTATGTTTCAGTTATTATATTAATTAGTTAAGCCGTTAACACTCCATGGTTTAATTTAATTTGATCCATTAACATGGAAAACAATTTTAGTTTACTGATACTTATTGATACAAACTTGAACAAAAATAAAAATATAAAAAGAATATGAAATAAACCATGATATAACCTTTACTGATAATTTTTAGAATTAGAAATAAATTTTCTGCAACTTATCCTCTAAAGCAATTATTTTTGTGACTATACCTCAGTTTATTCAAATAGTTGGATGCAACGTTAGTCAAACTAATAATTTAGGAAACTAATTTCGAACAATAAATGAAATTATTATAAATAAAATAAACCTAAAAGACATCAATTTTTAAGGCAGAGAACCATTTTTATTTGCACATATAATCTGTGCTTATAACCTCTTTGATAAATTTGATCACGATTAAATTTTACAAAAGAAATAATTATCAAATTACTTTTCCCTTAATTTTAAAAGCTTTTTTACGTAGTTACATAGAAATTAGAATTTCTTAAAACGTGTTGGTAAAGAAGTATTAATATCCAGAAGATCTAATTTTGTAATTGAATTTATTTTCGTTACATATGCAAAATCTTCCCTACTAAGCGTATTTTCAAAAAAAACTTTTCGGTGAATTACTTCACCAAGATATTGTTGCATTTTACGTTTCTTTTCTAATTCTTTAAGTGATTCTACGTATTTGGAATTAAATGTATAGTGATTAATTACAAATAATATTGAATTTCCATTGCTTTATTATTCTTAATTTAGTGTGGTTGAAACGGGAACAAATTACGAATATTTTTTTATAGATAAGGAAATAAAATAATTGGTTGATATTGTTTTTATTTAAAAGGGATCCGGGATTGGGAATCTGGGATTGTTTTTATTTAAAAGGGATTCATCATAAAGATTTAAATCATCTGAAAATTAGAAGTTTTATTACATGGAATTTCATTATATTAGAATTTATTAAATTAAATAATTTATAATTGAATAAAAGTTTTTTTTGACTAATTTCAAAAAAAGGTTTTGAATAGTTCATTCATATATCAGATAAAAAAATGGGTTTTGAAGAAAAACTATCCGAAAAATGTTTTTGAATATTAATTTTAATACATTTTAAAATATTTCAGTTTGGAAACAGTATGCTAAGATTTTTTTTCTCTGTCACATTTAAAAAATGGTTGTTTAAATCGTCAGGATCAGTAAGAAAGACTTTTAGATGGAAAACCATTTATCACTTGTTTTCTGGGTATTATAGAAATCATTAGTCATTCTTTATTCCTCTTTAAATTTTTATGGTTAGATATAAGAACGTTTTGAGTAGTAATGATGGTGCATCTTTTTCAAGCATTTTGTTTTATTCACAATAACATTAAAATAATTCTTCGATTAATTACTTAAACTTCACACAACATAAGATTAAATAATTGGTATTATTTTACAGCATACGTTTATTTCTAACTTGTTACTTTAAAATTTGACCTTTAGAATCATACATTTCGCATTGAAGACTCAAAAATTTAACTATATTTATTAATGCCTATTTAACTAAAGGTAAATTTATTTTGTAACAACCGAGATAAAATTAATGAAACTGAATTTTGGAGATTTCTAAAACAATTTATGAAAAATATGTATTTAAGAAAAAGAAACCTAATATGAAATTTTGTCTTCATACCGAGATTATATTCTGGATTGTCTCAGTTGTTGAATGTATAGATTACGTGCAATATAATTGAAGTTTTTATTATATATGTAATATATAATAGAAAAAAAATACTGTCTCTCTCCCTTCATTATTGAATTTCCCGCTAAACGAACGAGCTTGGTATCTAATTATAGCAACTCTGTGAACATAGTTACAAATCACTCTTGTTTAAATTACGCAATGTAAATGTCTGAAGTGTTACTTATCTTCCAAATTGGGCTTTAGAACGAAATCTTTTATTTAGGCTAGGAAATGTTGCGTTTTCTTTTCGTGATAAAGCAGAAAAACTTAGCAGGTATATATTTACTGTGCATAATTATCAGCAGTAGTGGTCATCGGAAAATATTGTCTAAAAGGTCAAGGGTCCAACCTTTTACTATCCACTATTGAAAGGTTACACCACCGTATCCTAATTTATTATTGTAATAACATCTTACTGCATCAGCAGTAAAAATAAACTAAAAATCGATTACTTGAGACAAGCGCCGAACCATACGCTTTGTAGCCTTCATCCTACTAAATCCAAATCACTACAATCTGCGACTTCAGTGGCTTCAACAACGAGCTTATTGAAAGGTAGAACGGAAATCTATTGTGTTCTAAGAGGGGAGCTGATTCTACCTTAGTGCAGGTGATGGTCGTAAGTTGGTCAGAAGGAAGCCAGGTGAATATTTGCAACTAAGTTGTCAGAGGCGTGGGATAGACGGATATGACATACATGGGAAGTTACACTATTGTGAATAGTTTTGTATGACAACAGGAAAACTCATTTCGTTATCCCAAGCACACAGACAGAACATTTGTACGTCAGATTGGTGATTGGATCAGTTGTACTTCTTTTTTTCTTGGTCATTATGATAGGGGACAATTTGCAACAGTTTACTCGCCTCCATATCGCTGCTATCACTTAAAGTTCTCCACACAGTGTAGCCACAGTTCACGATCTTTCTCTCAATGGGAGAAAGATTTGGCCTACATTTAGAATAAAAGTGACAACAGCGACTTTTTTTTATACCATCGTCTCACATTTGAGATAGTTCTTTAAGAGTATACTTTTTCTTGAGACTTGGAAACTTAAATAAATGTCTTAAATAATCAAATGTTTGCTAATATTTTTAACCTAATTTATTGTTGGTGTTAGGATTTTATTTTCCTTTGATGATTATACAAATATGCCGGTAAGAATAATTGAAGATTCAAGATATACAAAAATTTCTTTTATTATTAACTTTAATTTCGTAACTTTGGTTAGTAGTTTATAAATGTCCCCTCCAGAAACAGCACTAGAACCATTGGCGTCAGGCATTCTAATTTAAATATCACTCAAGTCAAGAGGACGTCATCTGACCTGGTCCCCCATTTTCATAACTTTCACTCCCTTCTAACGTTAAGACTCTGAACCCCTATCGATTTAACGTTCCTATACACGACGAGTCTAGAAAATACAGAACTCTAACTCAAGGTTTGAATGAAGATCATGAGCTCCTTGTCATATCTCTTAGTTACGGTGGCTGTCTCAAATTTCTCATAGCCTGCATGAAAGTTTGACACAATCGTCAAAGAGGAAGCTTTTATAAACAACTTTTATTACGACTAGAAGTAATTTACCTGCCCTTTTTATATAGGAATGCAATATATTATTTACCTTTTTTTATACCGAAATAAGTTTTTATCAGTAGCTAAGATATCAGACCTATTTTGATTGGTTGCTTTGGGCTTATTTGTATTTAGTGGATCATGAAACTCTATTCACACTTCAATTATACATTTTATAACTTTGAAGGAAATGTTTATGAGCAATAATAAATCTGTAACGGGTTATTAAAATGTCGTCTTCTCGTTTACAGTAATTAGAAATCGGCATTATTCTTATTTCATTTACCGACTCTTTTTGTCACGACACGTTTCATCACAGTTTGGAGAAGTAAGTGGTGTCACCTCCATTTAATACGGCGTTCGAAGTTTCTGCACATTCTATAATCAGGAACAGTCGAGCCATTCCATTTCGTATTTTTTCTTACAGATTCGAGAATTTAATCGGGGAATTTTGAAACTTTTCGACCATGACAGCCAGGTAGCGACATAGCTTTGATCGTATTTTCGAACAATGTTTATCGTAACCGTAAATATTCATTTTAGTACAGTATTTCTTGTTATCTAATGGGTAATACATTATATTTTTACATTATTACAACTGTGTACATACTGTTTACAATAAAATCAAATGTTCTCGAAGCCGGCAGATACTCTTCAAGAGTTAAAATAATTAATATAGTAAATATGTGACTAGAGTAGTTTGTCAGAACGTGTTTTAATTATCATTGTAACGTATTATTTTTTCTTTCATGCTGTGAATTTTATCAATACGAAAAAATTAAATTCATATATAATGTTTGATTTAATTTTAGAACTGCTAGAATGATGAAATACTTTGCTAGATGTCTAAATTGGTTCAAATTGTGAGTAAACACATTAAATATGTTCTTAATTATTAAAAGTGTTATCTAGAGCGTTTTTTCTTGGGTATGTCTGTTAAAAATATTTTGACATTCGAACATCTGACACAGCTATGGTTCCGAAAATGTTGTATTAAGGAAGGCTTACTGTATTTTCAACTTCTCTTTTCTTAAGTTTTTTAAGAATAGAAAACAGGAAATATTATGTGGAAATCAGTTCTTTTTTTTTTTTTTGAAAAGCAGCTGATATTTTTAAAAGAGAAAATAGAAGTAGGTTAATAATTATATTTTTTAAATTAAAAAAATCAATATGCAGTATTTTTTGTAATGTCCGAATAATCATTCATTAAATATTTTAAAATGTTTGGAAAAATAATTATGTTTCGAAAATAAACTAGTTAAGATAAATAATTAGATATATTTAGAATAAAAAAAATCAATTATGTCATAGTTATATTTTAGCTGAAACAATGCATCCCAAACCGAAATTAGCTGTTGTTTCAAACGATGTGTTACTTGGTTTTCCTTTGCTTTTTCATTAAAAAAAATTATATACACTTTGACTTTTAAATTATTGAATAATGCAATACTATTATGCTATTTATTACATGTATATATATTCGTTTAATATCTTACTAATTTTTGTAACGCAATTCTTGAAATTACTGTAGAACAATTATGCAGCTAATTATCACTATATAAAATAAGTATGAACAATGTGATTTGAAAACATCTTTTTGAAATGTTATTTATTATTGCAGCACGTACTGATATGGCACTTAAGAGTAAGTAGATAGCGTTTGAGTAGGAATAAAAATTACGGATAAAAAGACGCTTTTAGTTAATTCACGAAATCGCATAATAATAATCAAGACTGACGTCAATAGCCAGGATATTATAATGTTTTAAAAATATTCAAACAATTTATTGGTTAAAAATAACCTCTCTGATCCTTACTTGCTTCAGGTACGTACGGTAATCATGATCCCGAGGCACCATAGAGAAATTTTCTTTTCCATGGTGTCTTTGGTAAATACGAGTGATATTTCCCCGGGATACCCTAATGATTCTTCTCTATTTTTGGCCGTTCCTTTTATAAACTATTACTTTCCACCTCCCCTTCCTATTTCCAAACGTCTTTTCCTAGTTACACCTTGTGTGGAGCAGCATAGCCGGAAATGACCCTTGTATTCTGAACATCAACTTTTATCCACTCACTCTCTAGTTAGTAATGAACCCTGTGTTGTTTCCCTGAAAAGCTTTTATTCCATAGATGAATATGTTTTGCTTGTAGAATTAAAAAGAACATATTAGATCAAAATGCTACATTATTCAAAAGTTTAATATTGAATAATAACAATGTTCGTGTGTAAGCTCTGTAATTACGAAATACTCGCCAAGCAACTCCTTTTCGATATTTATGGAGATGTCTAATTAGATCTATTCTAGTTAGAAATATATTTCTAACTTCTGTCAAGATGCGCTTTGTATTGATTTTTATTTTACATAAGATATGCTCTTATGTTTACTTAAAAAAACATATAAATTTCTCCAGAAAAGGGATAGTAGTTTAACAGAATCTGGTTGATATGTTTGTTTTCTATCTCGTCTTTTTTAAGAAACATTCCCTAACATTTGCCTTTCGAGTGATTTGCCTTTCTTATTATCTATTAGCTATAATAAACATCACAAAAGATTGCTATTTATATGTCGTTGACTTTCAGTAATAATTTTCGTAGTCTGAGCACATTAATTTTCAGTTTTATTTCACATTGCTTACAGCACGTTATTTTGAGGTAATGAATAACATTTAAAAGTAAGTCTTTGGGATTGAAAACGTTAATGAGAAATCCTAGAAAGTAGAAACTATACTTTCCATTGAACCCTTATCTTGATGTTTTACAACCATATTTATGCAATATATTCGTGTTACATAACTTTCGCTGAAGTGCAGAGCCTACACAGATGTTTAAAGAAGCAAATAGTTTCATTTAAATTCTTAAAAGCACGTATGGCAATAATAATGAAAGATCAAGCATTTAACCATTAAACACAAATTACGTTGAATTAAGAATAACTTACTCGCTGCGCTGAAGTAAATTCATGTGTTAGAAAATCGGCTAATGTAAATTCACCACTTAGAAGTAGAAAAAAATAATGTAATGAATATTTAGATCATTGTAGCGGTGACTTTTGATCTGACATAGGATTTAATTTATTAACATTTTTTTGTATTAAGAACCATTTTGGTACTTAAAAAAAGTACAATAAAGTAAATTAAAATACAGGCTTGTTTTTATTGTTATTTTCATAAGAAAACCAGTGTTTTAAATTATTTTTCTACCTCCACTGTTAGGGAGCATATCATTTCGCACAATTAGCTTCCGTATTCCATAATCATAGAAGACTGCCTTCCAATGGAATAAACCCTTGCCGCACCCCTATTTGACATCATTATCATCGTCATATCGCTGACCGCCTGAATTCCTTTTCAAGTAGAGTAACTAGTGTTAGTCAGTGACTGAGGGGAATCATGTTATTCCCGGGCACATGAGGCATTGAGAGCTTGGGTTCGACGTGTCGTGTGTGAACGGCATTGTCATGCAAGAAAGCAATCCTTTTACTGAACATGCCCTGCCTTTTGTTTTGGATTATACAACGCAATTTAGTTAAGGTGTCATGGTATGTTTCGGAATTTATTGTGTCACCATGAGTCAAAACCCCAACAAGCAACACTCCCCGCCTGTTCTAAAACTCAATGCATAATTTTGCTGACATTGTTTGCTTGAGCTTCACCATTTTTGGGTGATGTTGAATACCTCCATTTTCATTCTTAAATGTTATTCGTTTTCTTATCATTATATTAGTCTTAGTGTTTTCTCAATTCACTTAATTAATCTTCTTATGAATTTTGGCAGTTTTCCAGCCTTGTGCATACATAAAATGAATCACAGAGCTTATTTCACAATCGGTAACCTAGTGGTTCTGGCGGTGGACTCGTGGCTGGAGGGTTTCGTCGAGTCATAGGTTCTAGTCTTGATGCCACTTAAGACCTGCCGTGTAGTCGGGGCTGATGCACGTTAAATCTGTCGGGGCTCAAAATCCTTTCAGTGGCGTGTTGTGGAAGTTAGAAGAGGGGTGTGCCAGCTCAGGAGTCCTCTTTGTAACTTGACTGAGGTTCAAAATTATGAGGTTCGTCGTCAACAGCCCTCGTGTTGCCTCCAGTGCAACGTTAATAAAACCAACCAATCATTTCACCATCACTACATGCCTAGTATATGGAGTTCTAAGAAGAGTATGAATGATAAATACTGTGGACGAAACTGATAAATGAAACTACGTTTTGTTATGGATTGGAAAGACAAGTACAATTCTGTGATAATCTTTTTCAGGGATTAGACACCTTATTTCAGTTCTTAGTAGTACTCAACCATCGCAATTCTTATGGGACCTGGAAGTGCTTCTTCAATGGGTGTTCGACTGGATTTCTCACATCCCCTTGATAATATCTAATCAATTACCCTTCCTGTGAAAGGAATAGATCCAATCTCATTTCACGGCAAAGTTGTATGATAGATGAATATTTAAGCTAAGATGGGATTGAGATTTATTGTAAGATGCTACTCAATCACCTCACGAACTTCATCCGTTGCAGTTAAAAAGTCAACATTAAAAAATAATATATTAAGTACACTTCTTAACCAGATGTATTTCATTTCAAAGGAAACTGAATGCAACTTCATTAATACTCTAAAGGGATAGACTGTACATGTCACTAACAGTCACCTGCATTTGTAATTGAGAAAATTGTATTTTCTTATATATTACTGTTATATTCACTTGCCTTCTTGAGAATTTTAATTTCTATGCTTATTGCAGAGCGATGGAGTGAACTGTGTTTACTCTATTGCTCTGAGTTAAGTATAACTAAAAGTTATTTTCCGTTTTGTTAGTAAATGAAGTAAGTCTTAACTTATATTTTTCAAATTAACAATTTCGCTTTAATTTTGGAAAATAAAGCGACTGCAATTTAGTTTTAAAGTTGCGTCACTTATTGTATTAAGTGTTACTCTAGCCAGATTAGAGGCACACGTGGTAATTTGGTAAGTTACAGAAAACAGCTATGGGTTTGTCTTCTAGAATAAGAAGAAAATATCGTGTATCATGAAGTCATTGTTTTGATTGTTCCGTTACTAAATAAGATCGTGATATGAGAACGGCCCAAAGAAAAATGTTCCCAATTGGTCGGACTCAATTTAAGAAAGATTTATAAAGCGAGATTTTAAATCAGAAGAAGGATAAATGACGGAGAAACCTATCACTTTCGGTCAGTAGATCTTTTAACTAGGTCCTAATAGCTTGAAGATTGATAAATACATCCGCGCTAGAACTGCACTTTTCGACAGCAAGTCTTGGGGTGTTTTGAAAGCATTGTCCAAATGGAATCCAAACTTTTCATTCAATTGTATTTTTTTCTTATTTTCAATATAATTTATTTTGTTATTTTCAAATTCATTAAAACATTCTAAAATTCTCGAATTTTCATTAGGTATTAATCAGAAAGTGGTAAAAGCTTTCAAATGATGCGCGTAATAATACATAAAAATTTTGTTTAAGCATTAATAATTCTCCCAAGGAATTTTTCTGTTTGTTCACATGCATTTAAAAGCTTAGAATGTAAGACTTATTACTCGAAAGATGTTTCACTACAGCAGGTTTATATATATGGATGCAATATTTAACTCGCATCTTCACCAATTTGAATTTGAGAATGATTTGGAAAGAATTTTCTTTTTACTTTGATTCTTATAATTTTGTACTAAAACTGCAAATGATGAAAAAATAAAAATTTTGATATTTAAATATTATTTCATGTGTATATTTTATTAATTTGTTCCTTTTCCTATAAATATAGTAAATAATGGAACAAATTTATACACAAAACATTAATTGTTTATAGATGCTGCAAATTATGATGAAATATATTTATATGTCATTTTGTGTGTATTAACGAGAGTATACACACAAAATAGTATATTATGTTATGTATATTATAGAGAGAGCCTATTAAAGAATTAGAAACGATGGCTTTTTATTTAATATTTTTCTATAAAGATATTAAATACTTTTACCTAAAATTCACAATCTACTTTATAATAAATTAATGATTTCGAACTTTTTTTACTAACATTTATTCCAAATTATTTATTTACTTAGATTATGTAATAATTTAAAAGTACCTTTATTGAAAAATTACCATAGATACTTTATTTTCACCATCTGCTTGTAAAATTAGGAAATAGTATAATTAATATTAATATAATACAAAACATTTTTTTTAATTTCACTTGATTGGATTTTTCCTGAAATATAGAAAATAATCATATGCAATAGCTTTGGGATTTTAGTTCGAAGATTTTAAAGAAAAATTGAATCAAAGAACATGTTAAAGAACATATCAGTGAAAAATGAATAAGAGCAAACTCAAATAAATAAATAAATAAATAAAAAAATTCCTCCAAAATGACAGAAATTCCCACCTCTCGCTATGTGTATTTTAATTTCGAAATTACTCTGCAAACCATGCAACAGAGATGCTTATATAGCCTATATGCTATGTTAAGAAACTCTAAACTGATACAGAGGAGTTCAATTGCCTGAACTGAATGTGAAGGTTATTTTAATTTATAGAAAATTTCAAGCATTTTCATATTCATCTTCCTAATACGATTTCATTTATATATGCTTACTAATTTATTCATTAGAAATAAATAATCATTGGAAACTATGTGAAAACATAATTTTTTGCTCGTAAGTATTACAGACAATTTTTCATGTGTTGTGCAAAAGTGAAATATTAAATCTGTAACTCTACAATAAGCAACAATGATATAAGTGTAATATAGTGTTTATAGGATAAAATAAGTAATTAAGGTAAGGTTAAAAATCTAAAACGTTAAATTATGGATGAAATATGATAAAGTAACAGAATAACTGCTGAAAGTGAAAGAAAATATTTTTTTATATCCTTCAAAGATTAAAATAGACATATTTAGTAGACAGAAGTTGATACATTTTAATTCAATATAAAAGAAGATTATATATTTTTCTCATCAAAATATATTATTCATGAGA
Source organism: Nephila pilipes (assembly GCA_019974015.1). Lineage (NCBI taxonomy): Eukaryota > Metazoa > Arthropoda > Arachnida > Araneae > Nephilidae > Nephila > Nephila pilipes. The sequence continues at coordinate 595,626 of BMAW01060795.1, forward strand.
ATTAACTATCCCATTATTGAAAAACTTATTTGAACTGTAATTTTTCTTCTAATTCAGTTGATCAAGTGCTAGAAAAGTCCTTCCCCATTTGATTCATAGGAAATGAAGTATGATATTTATTCTCCAAACCCACGATAGACACTTTTTCCAGACAAAATTTCCTGAGACCACCCAAAATGTTTTTTTTATTCCCGAAACGATAACTACAAGGAGACGTCTGCCCTCCTTAGGGATTTTTCCAATAACATAGTAGTTTTTGCCACATAACTTATTGGGTAATTCGGTTAGAAACCTTTCTTACCAAAAGATATCGGAGACGGAAATAATGATGAATCACCTAGCCATGAATTATTTGGATATAGTTAGTATGGTTAACCTAAATTTCTGAATGCCTATGGTTGAGCAAAGTATGAGCAATTTTGCTACGGCACACCAGCTGCATATTCACTATTTAGTTACAAAATATAAATAATTGAAAAAAAGTACTGACTCTATTTTGAAATACAATTAATATGTAATTTTATTTATCGGATATTTCAATATCTTTCAATATGTTTCATAAAGGAATTAATTTTTTTTTCTCAGAAATCAATATATAAAATTCCCCCTCCCCATTAATAAAAGGTTATGAAGAACGGAAGTTTAAAAATACATGTTTTATTATATATTTATCAGAATTTTTTCTGTCACTTTATGGAAGCTGCATTTCATTTAAATAATTAAAATAATGTTACTTTCCCCAACGAAAAATCATGTAAGGGCCTAGATTAACCGGATTCCACGTATCTAAGGGAGATATACCGGAAAATACACTACATGCAAAAAAAATAATAATTAATTTACAAATTGATACAAAAATAAGAGATATGTTTCCAAAATCGATGTACCTTCATTTCACACGTATTATTTGTTTGTATCAGTAAAAATCATTGTTAACCACAATAAATATTCTGTAAATTGTAAAAGAAATTAAAATAATATTGTACCAAATATTTCGATAAATCTTGTACTCAGAGAAATTAAGGAGAGTTTAATAAGAAATAGCCTTCCATTTCTTCCTTAGGTCTCTAAAATACTTTTCTATATTGAAATAATTAAGATTTGTATGATGTCTTTGCCGAGATTATATCCTTCTCTTTCTATGGCACACTTCAATTCCATGACGTTAGAGAGCTACAATTAGACAGTAGCTAAAATTGGAATATACTCAACGGACACATATTCCCCCACGTGTTCTTCGTAGTTTTAAGATGCAGAATGCAGGCTGACCAATCCAACACAGAGATGTTGTGGAAGCAAAATCACTGTTTCGCAGAATTGTACACATGTATGGAGAAATTATCTTACTGAAACTGCTACTGTGGACTACTTAATATTTCATCAAATGACAGCAAGTTATATTCTCTAATGTGCTCATCTGATATTACCCTTCCATTGAAAGAAACGAACCTCATACCATGACGCCACCACTGTTTTGCCAACGTTGAAAAAATGACTTCTATTGCAGATCCTGCCAATAATTAACCTACCATAGTTCTATTTCAATTTAATGTAACGGAACACGATTGAATACCATTTGTCGCTGTACGACTTATGAATACGAAACGAATCCAAATGGTGAGATATGCAATACGATTTTAAAGTCACATGCTTTTGTTGTTTCTAATAAGCTAATGTTTTACATTTTTCTATTCGTCTGAAAAAAAAATTGTTCGAAATATGAAGCCTTGTGATACTTCGAACTTCTTGCCCTAATATTCTTTGTGTAGTCACCATTTTTTGAATTTCTTTTGTCGTCTCTTCTTTTAATCAATTGTGGTTTTTCAGTGCGAGATATTGCTTACTATTTTTCTGTCTCCGTAATATTTAATAAATATTACATTTTTACCTATTAAGAATCGATGCTATATAGGAAATAGACTTTCCTTCTGATTTTAACCCTTAGCAATGGAAGTGAAAAGGTAAGACATAACAGGAAATGTGCGGTCTCAAAGATTGCTTTTTATAATAATTTTTTTAAAATCTTATAATTAAAATACCATTCTGTTATTTCACTTAAATGTTCGTTTAATGTTGAATTTTGAGAATAAAATATGATTTTACATTTTAAAGTGAAGTATAATTTTCGCAAGAAAATTTAATCAGAACCTTAGATTTTTCAATAAAAATCATATACTACAGTAAATTTTATAAAATTAATAATTAACATAATATGTAAAGCACAACACAGAAAGCTATTGACAGCACCTCAACTATCAATATTCCCGATAGTTCATTCAAGTAAACAATTCAGTTTTCATTTCCTTAGTGCATTGCTGATTTAAACCAGCATTCCAAATAAACCGGACCTCGGTAAGATAAAATATAAATATGTTGAATTTTTTTCTGGTTTGGGGGAGACAAATAACGTGTTTTCTTTATTTTAACTTTGTTTTTTTTCGGGTATTGCTCCAAATTCTGAGACTCCTCTTCTTTTTCTAAAATCAGTTTTATCGGGATGCAAATGCAAATGTTATAGAGGAATACTTGAAATCATTTAACGTACTCCATCTTGTAGAAGAGGCACTATAAGATCAGCAGCTCACGTCATTGAAGTTTCCAATCCTTATTATTACGGTTTTCGAAAAAAGAGTAATCTATAAAACGAGTTTCAAGCACCATCAAATTATTTTTATAGAAAAGAACATGAAAGATCGCGTAGAATTTTGTACTTCTTGATGGAAAGTTTATAGATTTTAATAACACATCGATCAATAACTCCCGAGTCTAAAATTGAAAACAACATTTTTTTTGCAAATTTTTTTTTTATTCATCAACATAACACCTTTTGTTAATCACCTTTTAGGGTGATACAATCGTTCCAACGCTTTTCCAAATCTTTTTTTTTTTTTTCGCAAGAAATCTTTTTTGTTGCGAGTAAATAGCGATAAACAGCTTTCTGAATCATCGACTCGTTGCTGTTTTTGGCAATCGCGGCACCCACTTGGAAAAAACCTTTTTCACTTCACTTCAAAAAACCTTTTTCCTGGTCCGATCGACTTAAAATTTTGACACGTTTCAAGCAAAGATTAGTACTCTAGAAAGACCTGGTTACTGGTTTACTACGAGCGTCATCTCTGGGTTAGTCTTTGGAGTTATTGATCGATGTGTTACAGAAACGAAATTATTGAATATACAGAAGCTATCTGAACACTCAAAATAAAAATTAGGTGTACTCTTTTTATTAATCAATTAGGTGTTCAGTGTTTAATTTAATCTAGTTTATTGATTATAAATATTTAATTTATTTTGTTACAATTATTATGGGATGAATTAAATTTATCGACTACTACTATTATTATGGAACAGAGGGAGAAAGAAATTAGGATAAACTATTGTAAGTAATTATTTTTTACACAGTTATTGGGGGAAATGGATAATGAGAGTGATTCCGCACGTGTTAAGAAAGGGAAAAGGATGGTAAGGAATGGAAAAAAATTAACTCACTGTAGTTATGCGCAATGATCATTTTTCTAAGAAATTCATGAATATGACAATCCTTGTATCCTAGATCATCATCAATTTTCCTGCTTTCTTCTCCTTTTTTGGAGTTGATTCACCAGAAGCAATCCATTGTTTTGATTATTACTTGATATAATGATAAATCCAGTTCTCATCAACTTGAAGCAGAAGCAATCATATTTTTATTTGGAAACGATGGTCTCCAGAATCAAAGCGTGATATGTTAGACTATTTGCGATTTTTCCATAAAGCACCGTTTAGATTTGCTATCTGATATTTAAAATTCCAAATAAAATGAAACGTGATATACGCAAATTAGATTGAATTTAGCAGGTGAAGTAAATCCATTTGAGGAAATACATATATAATTGATGAAAAACTGAATATTAGGATGATTAATGAGTAGTTGGTAGCCGGCGTATGATATTGTTCGTGACTTGACATCTATAGCAAACTGATGGTGAGTAAGGAGCTTTTGGAGCGATTCCCTATTATATATAGTTGGAATCGGAAACAAGTTCAAATCTCCAGTCCCTGTGATTTAAACTCACTTGAACGCGAATAAGTTGGTAAGAAAAAACTCGGATTTTCATTGTAATCCAGAATTCAGGGGTGTTTGGTGAAGTAAGTGATTGTAAATTTATAATTTTAATGTAAACGAGTTGTGTTCAAGTTAATGAATGTATTATATGTTTATAATTTGTAGAAAGTTATGAATTGTATTTGTACTTACCTGAAATCTTTTTATTTAATTGTGAACTTACTTAATTAAGATTAACAATAACTACTGAAGTAAATGATAAAAAGTCATCACAAACTTATTTATGAATCAGAGTAAAATTTATTTCAGGGCAGAACATAACAACTTCAACTTCTTTTAGCAACGCCATCGGTCATCAACTCAGGTTCTTTTGAACCATACCCCTCCTGGTGTCCATTTGGAAACAGTAAAGATTTTTTTTTTTGAACATTGCAACATTTACTACCTATGAAATCAACCATTACGTTTCTAAGCTCAGAAATAGGTTCACTATATAAGTTAGATAATGTAGGAGTGTAATCTTCATTTTTATTCCTTTTTTTTTTTTTTTTTTTTTTTTTTTTTTTTTTTTTTTTTTTTTTTTTTTGTTTTTGCAAATTTTATAATCCGATACGAATATACAAAGCATGGGCAATATTATAGGTATCATAGAATAAAAATTGTGTCTCTAAATTGGGTTCGATTGTCACCAAAATTCGTTTTATTTATTACGCATTATTACCAATTTTAATTTGAAATACCACATATTGCCAGTGAAGCAGACATATTTTGAATTAAACATCCTCCGAGAAAAATGTTACATCAATGTGCAAAAGGAAGAAATAGAGTAGAAGGACTAAGTAAAAACTTTTTTTTATTGTGATCTGTTTTTTTTTAATCTCCTGTTGTCTGTGCTCTAGCTTCATACAGTTTTGAAAACAGTTTTTTTCCTTTCTTCTACTTAGCATTTATTTTTTGCTACTGCTGCAATAAAATAAAATTTCTTCTCTAAGAAATATCAGAACAAATTTTCCTACTGCTGATTACATATGTGCTTTTTAAGAAAGATTCATCAAAAACTTTCAAATGAAAATTATTGGAAAACAGAAGGTAACTAGTTATATAGCAGGATTTTAACAATGTAATTAGACACTTTCATTGGTATGTTTCGTCAGTCAGTATTTATGCTACTTTAAAATATGTGTTTCATATTGATTATTAAAGAAAATGTTATAAATACCGAAATTATATTGAAAGTAAGTTGTAATTGGTTAGTTTTATATACTTTTATACATTGATTTTTCAAGTTTTAGGAGTGAATTTTTCTAAGAGGGATCTAAGAGAAAATTTTGATTTTCTCTATTCCTTGGCGAAGTCAAAATGGCGAAAACTAGCTTCAAAAATGTTGCAATAAAATGAGATCTAGTAGAGTTGACTCATAAAAAAGATTTTAGTATTAAGTACAGGAGCAACTATCTTGCTGTTCAGCGCCTTCCCTTTTTGCGTCACCAACCAGAATTTGCTTATTCATAATTAGTGTAGGGTAATTACTGTAATACACATATATGAGCGAGTAAAAACAGTTCAAATGATTTACTTTCTGCTTTTGGTTGATTATCTTAAAAAATTCTTTGAATTATATTTCCAACGAGAAGAGTAACTTAGATATTTAGTTAATCAATGCAAAATGAATTATTTTAATTTCATTCATTTTGCTATTGTTCCCAAATAGTTTTCGTGTTTTCTCGATCATAGTAATTTCCACTAAGGATGATACCTAAAAAATCGAAATGCACGACAAAAGAACCTCTAACATTATTTCATTTAGTGTAACAGAGACGATCATCAAATCTTCCTCTGTCCTAATAAATTAAGATAACCATTCCAAATTGTGCATGCGTAGTGAGAAAAAAGTGTCTTAGCGGTTGAAAGAATTTTTCCCATTAGTAATTTCCTTTTGTTTTCTGATTGCTTAATGTAATGAATTTACTTCAACAAATGAATCGCCTTTTTATCGTTTTAGGTATTGTATTTCTTCAATTTCGTCAGTAGCCTCATAATGTGAGATAAATTTGTAGCTGAATGCTCTGTAGCAGTTTTACATGAAGAACCAGATAATTCAATAACTGGTCATATACTACATTCCTTATCGATTTACAAGTTCATCGAATACATTCAATATAACTTCCACCATAGTTACATTATTTGAGAATTAACTAAATTGATTTTTTGGATTCGTATTAAGAACTTTTTTATCAATTTTGAAAAATATCCGTGCTCTGAATAGGAATGCAAGAATGAAAAAGGGAAATAACATCTACCAAGAAATAAGAGATTTATTTTCCAATGTGATTAAATTTTATTCTGAAAATATTTTCTTGATGTGTAGCAGTATTTTTGGTTCCGATATGTTGCAAGTATATTTCTGAACAGAAATAAATAAATAAATCTATTCTTAATGGATTATATTGAATATTTTGATATTCAGTTAATTTTCTAAATATATTAAGTAGATTTTTTTGAGCATAAAATCTGCTTTTGTTCATTCTAACAATTGAATTTTAAAATTTTTATTCAAATATCAAGTGCATAGATGTAAAAGTTTTAAGGGAAAAAAATTCTACTTTTGAATATGCGAAATACGGAAACTGAACTCATATGTTTATTTAAATCGTTTGACAGAATTAAACTTAACTTTTGTATGTTCCTAACCTGAAAATATATTTTAACATCTTCCAGGTTTATTTTTTCTCTTATGTATGAGTCAAAGTATTTTTTTAAACAAAATAGCCCTTGGGTGTTAATAAATTAATTTGCGATTAAAAAAATATTCAAAATATTACAAATATATCTATCTATATCGGGATAAAAATAATTAGACAAGAATCCCATCCCAAACATACAAAATGTGGTGGAGTTAGATTTCGTATCTCTACATTCAGTGGACAGCACTGACGAGTATTGTTTAGACATTCCGAATGAGAATTATATTGGTTACTGTAGAAAATTGATAATCAGAAGAATTTGATTCTGAAATATCTTAATGATATTCCTCCTCATTATTATTTAAATCATCAGGCTGGATGTAATCAATGATAATAAGCAATTGGATTAAAAAAGCTTTAAAACCAATACAAAATAAATAGAATATGGGGCATATGGCAACTAAGAAAAGTGTTGTAGCAATACCATGTAATGGTTAGAAAAATCATTATAAATCTTTCCAAGCATAGTTCAAGAAAAGCCGGCTGTACATTATAAAATGCTATATGAGCTACACTCAGGATGAATCAGATGGGTGTGATTCGTTTAACCCGAACTGAACTCGACCAAATCGAATTGAAAATGTAATACCAATGACTTTCAGATTTGGAAAAAGGGATGCAATTATAATATTTCTCTAAATATATACTTTCCTATAATGCTATTCTTCCTTTCTGAATTTCTGTGATATAAGTTGTCCGTGATTAAATTACAATTTTCATTTATTTAACATAAAGAGATATGCATTAAATACACCTACTAAAATAACCGCCAACCATAATAATCTAAATCAATTTTTTAAGGTGTACAATTGATAAAGTGTAACGACCAATTGACTGGATCAGGTTTAGAAGAAAAGTAAAAGAAAGTTGTGAAACATTTTTTTTTATTCTAAGAATAAATTCATAGTTTGAATTAAATATTTCTTTAAAGCTTTCTGTTTGTTTTAGTACTCAAGGTATGTCTAAAATATTTTAGAACTGAACTCATCTATAAAACTAGAAGTACAGTAAGTAAATTTTTCCTTTCAATTTTTTTACTTATGTCTTATCAAGATTTACATCTATTAACGCAATCCTCGATTTTCTCTAGAGCCTGCTGGAATCCTCGTATTTCCTTCGAAACATTATTTTTAATTATCTTGATATTTTAAAATTCTCGTCATTTTTGCTTCAGTTTCCGCTTTAGACGATAAAAGTAATCTACCGGTGCCGATTCCGTATAATACGGCGATGGTATGGCACAGTTACATTTTTTTGTGTTAAAAAATAAACAAATAACAGCCGCTTTGGTAGATGGCGAGTGATCAGGCAAGATAAATAATTTTTTTTTCATTCAAGTCCGGACGCTCACACCTAGTATGTTTCTACAACCAATTAATTATTCCTCTGTAGAACGCTGTATTCATTTGGAATTTTTTCCACAGGAAAAAAATTCCAAATGAACATTCCTCAACAAAAAAAATTTGCAACATCTTCAATCAAGATTTCTTGGAAGAGAAGTTTATTTTCTTCTTGCAAGTTCGAACCAGCTTTTTCCTTACTTCATTCCCACATTGTAGGTGAAGCATCACTATTTGTCACAAATTAATATTTTTAAGGAGTGATCATGCATTGGAAGAGCATCAACTTTTTTCAAAAGTTGGGGGAGACGATAAGCGATTTCCCCCTTGTGTTTGGTTGTTGTCGGTGAGAGTAGAACATAACGTCTACACAGCTTTCTTGTAAGTAAATCCTCTAAAATTATCGTAACGTAGTTTACTTACCAACGTACGGACGCTCACCAGGCAGTTTAATTTTCAATCGGGTGATTACATTCCAGAGGGATTTTGATAGTTTTTATGTTTCAATAGGATCTACTAATACCAAGATGCTTCACGTGTTCTTCATCTTCAACGGTTTCCCTACTATATCGAAATTTCTCAAATCACAGAAATAAATTATATCAATACGAGCTATGTTCACTATAAGCATTTTGAATAATTTCATAAAGCTCCGCTTGTAGATTTTTCTCTTTTAAACCAACAATTTATCTGACACGTCTATTCGAAATATGATTGAAATATAATGTTTAAGTTTCCCAACATTTTTATTAAATTTTAAAAATCTTTGGCGACCATGATCAAAAGGAAATAATGCTCTATCTTAATCTAAACTTACAAGTCATCTGTTCGTATTTCTTGACATAATTTAATTGTTAGATTGATGTTAATAAAAAAAAATTGGGCATAAATGCAAAAATGTGCGATAGTTAAGAGAAAATAATGAATATAATAAACTATACTCCCAATATCTAATCACTCAATTTTTAAAACACGAATAGTTTCTATTCAATCTATTGCATAGAAGAAGGCGTTTGTTACATATTTTAATAATCATGATAGTTATTTTTATTGAAAGTTTGTAAAATATTTAAGAAAAAATAACATGTTCTAAAAATTTTAACTAAACTAGATATATTTGAGAGAGACAGCTTAAAAAACGTTTACAATTATAAGATATCTAAATATTAAAATTATTATACATAACGTAAAATATAACATGATTAAATAGATATTAAAATTTTGAAAATGTATTCTGTCTATAATTTGGGAAGAAGAAAGGTCTCTCAAATGAAACTTTGATGATTCAAATGACTATTCGACGAATTCGCAATATCACCATTTTCTCGATTTCTGTTTTCTTTCTCCATTTTAACTGGCGTTGCTAATCGCGGTTTAACAAACTATACAAAAAGTCACTTAGTTCGAGGCATTTTGAATAAAATGTTGTAATTATTTATAATTTTTTACATTTCATTAGATTCAATTCATTGCTTTAACAGTAACTTTTGTGAATCATAGTTTTTATTCGAAATGTGATTTAGTAAATTATCAGTTAAGGTTTCGCTGTTTTTAGTAACGGGTAAACAAACTCCAAATAAGGAATAATTTTATAACATTTTTTTTTCTCTCTTAGAAAATGGGTAATACGGCTTTTAAAAGAAAAAGTCATGTCACATAACAAATAAGTAATTTCAATTCTGAACAGAATTTTAATGCTAATAACAGCAAATTAGTGCGACGTTAATGCTTATTAAGGTCACTCTAAGTAGCAATACGACAGCTACAGGAGACGGACCTCTTTATTTTGAACCACGGTCAAGGGATGAAAACGACACCTGAGTTCACACCACGCTCCCCTAACTTCCACATTACTCTAACTTGGATCTCGGCAGAATTTAAGGTGCATCAGTCTTTCTGCGCGAGAGATATTTAGTGGGCTCAACGGAGAAAACGCCGGCTGAAGTCTCTCGACCATAACATCTTGGGCACCGAGGCCACAATAAAATATTAAGTTACCTAAGTATTTAAAATGATTTTCATTAAATAAGCTATTTTATCGAGGGACATATGTAATAATTGATATTGATTAAGTGTAATCTTATTTCTAATTTGCTTGCTAATTTGACGTTCATTGCTGCAGTATTAGAACACAGATATATCCATGACTTTCTTTTCTAGTTGAGAGAATTAGCGATTAAAGTATATATATTACAAATGAAAATGTTTCTTTGAAACGATTTTTCATGAATGTAAAATTACTGCCGAAACCATATAGCTCAGAGATGCAATGCATGTAAGCAGAAAACATCATTTCCATGAAATTTTTTCAAAAATGATTGGAACTTTCTGACAAAAAGTGAAGATGTTTGTAAAAATCAAAGCTTTCATACGAAAGAAAGTATTTAACAGGGATTAAACTTTGGAAAAATAACGTCATCCACTTAGAAATTGAACACATTATTTTATTTTTGGTGGGAATAAGGAAAAAGAACATAAATTTAGCTTATGTCAAATTTGTAAGTACAGTTACCTACTCTAGAGTCATAAAACCTATGTAGAATGTTGTAGTAAAGTTTTTATGGACCATTAAAACTTTCCTCGGTGTCCTCTAATGCCTTAGTACAGGGCAAATGTAACGTAATTTGTAGTTTCTGATTACAGGTATGTACTGCAGTTCTTGATTTTCGAAAAATCTGTTTTCATATGTTTATGAACTATGATAACCTTTTTGGTCGGTGATTGAGATCAAACATGAATGAGTAAAAATGATTAATATTTTATTGCTGCAATTTTTTTGCTTAAAAGAGCTTAATGAGCCCTTATAAAACATTTCAAAGAGACAAACTAAGTAATAACTTACATGCTTTTATGAGAACTGCTTTGAAATACGTTTTAATAATGATTTTTTTCAATAAAAATTAAAAGTTTGAATTAATGGATTCATTTTTTGATAAAAATATTTAGAAACTAGAGTAATTACCTTCAACCTATTTTATTTGTAATGTTTCAATATTTGTTTTTGAACATTTAGTCAATATTTTTCAATTCATCCACTGGCTATATGAGTATTTATTTTAATTAATCAGCTTTTAACAAATAGCAACATCTCTTTATTAATTGAGAGCTCAATAGCAAAGAAAAATTGTAGCTGTTTTTAAATAATTTCTATTTCAAACTAATCTACTGGAAACCATTACTAAAACTTTTCATATTATTTTTTAGAACTTTTAATCACTGATAAGGAATTCTTTTTTCTACATTGAAGATGTAAATAACTTAAATATTTTTGTTTCATTTATTTTTAGCAGGAGAATTTCTTGAATTCAGTTATTCCAAAGATTTGGTAAATAACAACCAATATTTTGTTTCCTCTCAGATTAAAAATCGATTGAAATTCAAATAGTTCAGTTATTTAGATTGATACATTTCCTTAGATAATTGTTGTTATTTATGTCTTGAGAGAATGCTTAATTTACTCACGAAAACTGTTATTCTATAAGTGATTCGTTTTAAGCTTATTTACCAAGCTTAGACTTTAATAATTTAATGTAAGATCTTAGTTTGTTTTAGATTAATGCAATAGAGACTATTACATTACAGTGAAAGAAGCCTTGTTTCAATGCACCATCAGAGGCTGAGCTTGAATGATATCATTTGTGCCATAGCTCTCCAAGAAATATATTCCATTCAAGACCAACCAACGCCGAATAAGGTCATTCACACAAAGGGCTAAGTTGTGGGAGTCCTTTTATTACACCATTTGGCCTCAGTTTTTCAACTTTTAGTGCATACGCATCAGTCTTCAGGTCCACATAAGCATGAGTAAGAATTCAAAGTTATAAGATGAATTGTCACCAATCCTCAAACTGCATTCTTTTCCCAATTTTTCAGTAAGTGGATACTTATAACGTCATTGTTAGTCCACTTTCAAGTATATCTACATATTCAAGTATATTGAACAACATACTAATTTTAACCAGGATTTTACTACTTTGAAAATATCATGTTCTTATATGGTAAGCATTCACTTCAATGGAAAGTAGGTCCCATTTTATATTTTCCAAAAAAATAAGGTTAAAAAAGACAAGAGAAATAGCGATTATAAAGATACTAGATGACATAAGTCTTGTTTAAAATAATAACTAAACAAAGGATTCTTAAAACCATATGTTTTCATGCCTCGTTATAGGAATGTCAACAGTTGATTCCTAACGTCCATTATTATCAATATATCGTATCATTTGGTGATAATGGATAATGAGATATTACAAAAGTATATTCATTCATACTTATTTTATCATTAAGAATACAGAACACCACACAATACTCAGTATAACAAGTCAGTTTTAATTGAAAAATATTTTTATGTTTTGTAAAATACTTTTTAAAATTCCTTTAGAATTTTTTCGCAAATAATACCAAAAATTTGAATTTTTATACCTGAACTTCGTCTTTAGTTTGTTCTTAAAATTTATACATGCACTTGAAAGTATATATCTCTAAAATATATTTAACCGACTGGACGTAAGCTTTTGTTGGTAGGAATTTGGTCAAATGGAGGAAAGTTGGAAATTGAGTTAAAATCTTACCTGCAATTGAAAGTTGAAAGAAATATAATTGAAATTATTCGATAGTAAATTATCCCGAGCATCTTGTTCTTTTATTATTTTTCGTGAGAATCAAGACTTCTTCTAATCAAGTTTTGTTTTAATTTCTCTTTCTTTGTAAGGAATTACTGTGTCGTATCGTTCATTTGTTTATGAAATATATATTACTTACTTCATTTGTCAATAGACGTATTCCTACAGTTAAAAATGAGCTATATCTTCAGATTTCTGTTGAAAAACCTTTGCTTTTTGGCATTTGTTCTGTGTCTTGTTTTTATGTCTGTTTTTATATCTTAAATTTCAATGTTCCTACATGAAGAATTAGTTTGTGGAATATGAGTCCCTCTCTTTGTCACATTTATTTAAATTACATCAATATTTATCGATTAACAGAAACATAAACAGCTTATGAAAGGTGATGTAGTAACTACATATAGAAATTTCTGTATTCCAGGATTTTGAAATCGAAGAACATGTAATCTATTTGACATACTTTAGTTGTGAGTGATAAACATTTTTTCTAAAGTAATCTTTCATAAAGCATTGACAGCTTTTATCATTAAATTTTAGATTCTTGGGAAAAGGATATATAATTGCGATGACATATAGTTCCTTTCAAAGAAAAACAAATTGCTCGTTCATTTGAGAAAATATTGTTTAACAGGATTTGAAGTAATAATTCATACAATCTAATGATTCATGAATAAAGTTTGACACACGTTGTTTAAAATTGTCGATTTATTGATTTTCTTGTTGCTGCCTTCTCTGCCTTTTTGATGACAGACAGTTCCATGCAACATTGAAAAGAGATAAATGTCTTTTCTGTGTTGTATCAAATCTTTGCTTTGCTGTCATTTTCTTCAGCTTCAAAAGTTATAATTTTCGCACCAAGGAAAGATTATTTTTGCTTTTTATTATTTTCTTTCTTCGAGCGATTCTGATATAATTTTAAAAGTGTAAATACGAATAAGCTTAAGAAGTATTAAGAATAATTTCTTCAACAAATGTCGGTTTCTTAAAATCTGTTGACGGAAATTTCTGCAAGTATTTAATAACTTAAAAAGGTTTTATGTTTATATACATGCTTAATGGAATAAAAAGTACGATATATTTATACAATTAATTGTTATACCCCTTAAAACATTTAAGGAAATTTACTGAAACCTTGTCCTATTTTCATGGACTTTAAATATTAAAATATACTAAATTTGATTAGCAATTAACAAAACAGGGTTTTATACTTTAATAATTATAAATGAATGTAAATATTATATTCTCAGAACTTTGATGCTTTCTATGAACCTTTGCTAAAATACAAGAAGTTTGTAACATTCATTTGAATACTATGATACTTATATAAATTTCAATTTCATTCCTCAAAGAAGGTTTGTTTCATTTGCTGATTTTTTTTCAACCCAAAGTTAATAACACGAGATGAAATCTTTTTCCAAATTATTTAATTTTCAAATGATCTACACTGAAAATATGTTTCTCTCTGTCATATCTGTCATTCAGATTAATATTAAGATTCTGTCTTTATATCTTACATTAACATTCAAATATAATTATAAGATATGCAGAATTTCTTAGAATCAAAACAAATTGAATGACAGTTTTCGTAAAAGTACACAAAGACCCGAGTTTTTAATTAAAATTGAATGCCCAGGTGTAATTACGTTAGAAGGTTGAAGATCTAGAGATTCACTTAAGACTATGGTAAACATTTTAATGAATGAAATGGGAAAAGTGAAAGGGGACTTAAGGAGATAAAAATTCTAGAATTTGGTTTTGAAATATGTTGATTTTGATTTTAAAATTGTATAGAATTTCAAAAATCATACTTGTATGTTAAGACTTTATTTTAGTCTTATATTTACATTCAAAAGAATAACTATCATTTTAAGCGTTAAATCTAAATACTAATATTATGTTTATTTTAATTTATTGTATTTGGTAGACATGTTTTACACATACATTGATAAGTTAATATCTTAATGCAATGACATTTAGTTAAAGTTAATGCAACAAAATTATTAAATATGTGGTTTTTAAAGAACTTTTCTTTGAAATGCAAAAATCCGGCAACAGTGAATAGTGTGATTTGAAAGGCATAAAATGTGTAATATTATCTGGCATGTAACCCTGACGTCATATGAATAGAGCCCATAAAATTCAAGCTTGTTAAAATAACAATTTACGTTCATTTCATTCCATTATGCACCATCACCAGCTTTAAAAGTTCACGCTTCATAAAACTTATATTGTTGACCCTTTACTGTTGCCACAGTGAGTTTGAGAAGCATTTATCTAAATTACATTCGAATTCTAAACTGAACGCTCTAAAATCCGTAGTCTTTAAGCACAATGTTTAAGTGCTTTCCATTATATTGATCGCAACGTAAGTACCTATTAAGAGTTGATCATTTTGTTATTTATTTTGAATATCTTATCTTGTATACTGTTAACTTAACATTTTATTACTTAATAGAGCCGCATGCGCTTACATCACTTTGACAGATAATTAAAAGTAAATAATTACCGGCCTTCCTTTCTCACAAATTCTTTTCTTTACTGTAACTTGCTAAAATATCCATCGTTATGTAAGATTTGAATGTCTCTTCAGCGTAACTTTATTTTGTGATTAAATATAAATTTCGAAGTTTAATCTATACAAAATACCCAATTTAATTCAGTAATTATTAAATCCAGTAATGAAGGAATTTTCTTGTTTTTGATGAAAATGATAATGTTAAACTTGTTTAATTTTCATGCAGATTGCATGTTATGAAAGGAATTTGAATGGAATCTTATAAAATAATTGTTGAAAATTATTGAAATAGATTGTGAGATTAAAATATAGCTTATTGAAATTCAGCTTGTGAGGGTAGATTATTTATATTGCATAAAATATTGATTAAAATACTAAAATATACTGTACATGAAATATTTCCAGTTGATGCAGCAGTTGAAATAAAAGAATAGCTATCCAAGAATTTCATTAAAAATGAGTTCAGTTTTTCAAAATAAGAGAAGCACAATCAACTAGAGCTACAATTTTCTACTATAAGATGTTGAAACCGAATTTTAATACAGCATAATACAATCCAGAAATTGAACTGCAGAATTACAAATTTCTACAATTTTTGTTTGGGTCCACCCAATGCAATTTAACCCCACCTAAGGTGACGAAAAATTGTACGTAATAAATAGATAAAATAAGTTATAGTACGTTACTTTAGAAAAGACGTGTTAAGGTCATTCATTTTCTTTTCTCCTTCATTGGTAACCGTGGTAGCAACTAATATTTTATCACCTCTGTGCGTTTATGTGCAATACTTCAGTAGAGGTCTGAATTCCTTTGCGCATAAACGTGCTTTATGTAAAATGTAAAGTCTATTTTAAATATCTATAATAACATGTTTCTATTTTTCAAAATGACTATTTTTAAAAAGTGAAAGAATTAAAGCATATTGTTATGAAATATTAATATAATACATATGCGTATACAAATTTATTTAATTGAAAAAGTTATAATGAGGTGTTTAGTTCTGTTGAATGAAGGTGTAAGAAAATTAAATGTTCTTTTATTACATATTAACAATATTTATAAAATGTTATACAGATTTTAAACAAGTGTTTTAATGATGCAGATTTAAAAAATAACTCACACCGATTATCATGATATTTCATGATTTTGAAAGGTTTTTAAACAAACTATTATCATAGTTGGCATGAGTCTGTTAGATCATTTTTTGTCTGATATCCCTAACTCAACATTTTGTGACCTTTCCTTTCAAACGATGGACTTTTGTCAATTTTTAAAGGACGTTTAACAACCCATTTTTTTTAACATGAGTCTGTTTCACTCTTTGCTTACTCAGATTTGGCTCTTGCGTCATTTCACTTTCATTTTCTTACTTCTCAATGTTAAATTTCAATTTTTTTCCAGTGTTGCCGTGTATGTTCACGTGTGGCGGTTGAATCACTGCTTTTTTGGGAGGATGATCCTAAACCAAAATCGAATCCCGATTTATTATGATTTATTATGACCGATTTATTCTTTCTGTTACTAGAAAGTCAATTAAATTCAAGGCCGTTATTGCTGCTTTGACCTCAAATTTTCTGTCCTGTGTTACGAATATTTTTCAAACCCCTCCTTTATTTGAAAGATATTTTTTTAAATATCCTCCTGCAATTCTTTACACAGTACGGTCTTTTCTTTAAACAGCTAAATATTTTACTATATGCAGTTAACGATTCTACAATACCCACTTATAGTACTCTTCAGCTAGACTACTTTTGTTCTCAGGCAAAATTTCTTTTGGGCATTTTCATTTGCATACAATAAGTATTGGTCCTCGGTAAAGTTACTCTACGTTTTGTAGAGAATTACACTAGACTTTGGAACCTTGAACTCCTCATCCACAGCATAGTTTATCAGACTATTTAATCAGCATTAAGCTGGATGATCTCACTTTGGGAGTTCCAGATATCTGAGCATGTGCTACCATACATTACCATAGTTAATCTTCTAATTGATCTTCTCAATGATCTGTCCTCTCTGATTGATCAGTTAATCTTCTGATTTATCAGTCCTCTTTGCATTTTCGTTTCTCAGATATGCTAATTTTTCGGCTTCTTCTTTAAATTTGTCCCAACAATGTATTTATTAAAATAAACATTATAAAATATCAGAATTCTTTCATTACAGTTAAATAAGAAATTAAAATTTAGGTGCGAACTCTTTCATTTCATCTCTTTACTTAATATCATAATATTAAGAGTATAATATGTGATTTCCAATTTGACACATGATTCTGAATGTTCAGTTGAGAAACAAGTTCTGAGTAGATTCACAATATTTCCCATATAAGACAAGATTTGTTCTTATAGCTATGTAGATCAAAAAATGGAAAACAGACCATTTGCGAATTTTTTCAAACAGTTAAATCTCTTCGACAATGATATCAAGCAATTTATAAAAAATGTCGATTTATAGCATAGAAACCTCAAAGTATTTGTATCTCTTGGAAATTTCGTCCTTAAGTGATTCAACGCAGGTTTGAAGTTCATTTTTGTCTATGATAGATGCATTTCCAGGCACTTTAATATTTGAAAAAATTTGTTGGTAATAGTATTAATATAACATGATAATATGTTTAATTTTGTAGGAAAGTCTTTCAAACACTTTTTTGGCCCTTTACTTGGAATCTTAAGATTGATCCATTAAGACGTATATTTATAACCGTCAGTATCAATTTACACATAATCATTCTTTATTGTTCATTTCGAGAAAATGTTGTTCCTTCTCATTAAGATAAAGTGTTATATATTCCATACGTGTCAGAAAATTATTCAAGTAATTACCTGGATGTTCTCACTAAGCCAAAGCTCATTGTTGTACAAGGGGAGATCCAAATATTTACTTTCCATTTCTTCTAAAACAGATTAAAATTGCCTGTATATCAATGAAGTACGAAATACTAGAAAATTAACTATACTTTAATATCAGTGTTAAATACAGAAATAAAACACTGTGACGAAATTTAGGCAACTATACTTTCCTCGTGTATTATACAACGGAAGATCAATACTTTATGTCTACTATGATTTTTAAGAAGCTTAACAAATCCACTTTCCTTGCTGACGACTGCAGGAGCGCCAGTTAAAAAATACTTTACCTATATTAATATTTTTACTTTCTAAATAATTCATAAATGAAGAAAGCATATCTACCCCCTTTGTTGTCCCAAACAGAAGAATGAATTGCATAATTCTTCATAAATTCGATCTTTACTACAAAATTGCGCAATTACTACAAGGTATTTTAATCAATAGCAACATTGAATTTAACAGTTTCTTGTAATCCAGAATTCTGTTTTATTGTTACTTTCTCTGCGAATTGAAATATTCGTTTTTCCTTAGTTCGCGCAGAAGTCAGTATTTCTTGAATTTGGGATAATATTGTTTGCAGATTTTGTAAATCACTGAAAACTTTTTAAACATGGGTCCTTTATATGTTTGCCATATGTGAAGGATTTTCCTTCAGCAACTACCCATTGAGCAATTACAAAACTACATTCGATTGATTTATGTTTGGTTCCCATTGCTTGACAAAAACATATAACTTGTTTCTTTTTTCAGTACAGTTCTTTTTATATATAATTTTATATTTTTCAACAGAATTCTTATATGTAAACGGAGGTTTAGTTTGAAAATTTCTATGTAAACTTGGCATGCAACATACGACGCTTTCACACATAACAC
This sequence comes from Nephila pilipes, assembly GCA_019974015.1. Taxonomy (NCBI): domain Eukaryota; kingdom Metazoa; phylum Arthropoda; class Arachnida; order Araneae; family Nephilidae; genus Nephila; species Nephila pilipes. Next base: position 614,608 of record BMAW01060795.1, read on the forward strand.
ATATACAGCATGATTATTTTGATGTACGAATTCATTTTCATTTGTTAAAGAGTCTTGAAATCCGCATATATCAAATTTTCCTTTTAGTGGCTATTTGATTAAATAAATAAGTATGAGCTCTCACAACAATTAATCAAATAAAATACAAGTTTTATCAATAAAATTAAGAACGTGTCCTAAAATTAAAAGCAACCTATAGCGCACGACGTTCAACAAACTAAAATCTACTTTCTATTGAAATCATACTAGATTTTCGTAAATCGGCGCCACTAACCAAACGAAAGGGGAGAAAATCCGTGAGGCGCAGAGAGGAGAGACAGGGCGAATTATCTCTATCTGATAACTTTGTAGAATGGTGTAGATTGCCACTGAGAATTGTGTGTGTACTGCTTGCCAAATATGGCAAGTGTGTCATAGGTTACCGACGTCTAGTCTACTCCAAGTAAACATGCTAATGTGGCGATTTTCAAAATCGCGCCTATGTTGGGATTAATCTGTATTTTTACAATAAAACTTTTAAATACATTACAGTTACGATAACAGCTTATTATGAAACAGTAAACAATAAATTTAAACAAATGTAATTAATAAAGACTATCTAGTTTGTAATATATGGAGAAATGTGTGAATCGGGATGTCCAACATTAAGTAAAAGTTTATTTATGGTTTATTTTTTAGATTGTTCGTGCATACAAGCAGGGACATGAATAAATAATCAAAAATATGTACACTGTAGTAACTGTAATTTATTGCAATTTCGAAGCCGTTTGGCCTTTAAAACTATCAAAATGGTAGTCAAATTAAGAAGAAATTATTTGAATGTCTTGAGGCATACTTAGCGGTATTGCAATTGTAATGTATGTTTGAATACTTTGTCCCTATTTTTAGTCAATTCTTGAAATCCTGTTTAAGTATATAATCTGATAATAATATCAATCATTAGGTAAAATAAACTTACTTTTCCATAAAATCTCATTTTAGGAAGGAGTGCTAATGAAATGGGTCATGAACACACTCTTAGAAACGTTCTGCTTTTACATATTTTTAAAACCTGTCCAAATTCATTTTTTTAATAAAGTTAGTGTACTATTTAAATCTTCTAGAATTCTATATACATAAACGTAAAATAACAATTATTTCTTTTTACTCGCCATATATTTTATGACATGTTAAACTAAACATCTCGACAATAAAACAGAGAAACATCTGGAGAGTTATGCTGTATTTCAACTTATTTTCATAGAAACGATTAAAATAGCTATATTTTGAAAAGAACAAGTATACTTCTCCATTGTTATTTAATGAAAGTATTTTCATGGTGCACATTTCATGTGAATCGATGCTTATTGATAATATTTCTCTTACCTATCTTGTCTTGAAAAATATTTTATTCTCAGATTTTGTACTGTAATTCTGCAGTAACATCAAAAAATTAAATTAAAAATAATGTAAGATTCTGAAGCATTTAAATGAAACTATATTGCTCGGATTTAATTACTTACTTTTTATAAAAACTAAAATAGTTTTTTTGTAACCTATCTTTGAGTTTTATTTTGAAAAATTTACCCTGTTAATAATATAACACACAAAAGAAGTCGCCCTTAAAATATGTAATGATCAAAAAAAGAAAGTGGAACTTTTTTGCATAACAAGTTAAGCCTACACAATTATTTTTGTGTAGGCTGTGACGAAAGGCTCACTCTTTATTTTACTACGTCATATTATAAATTTATTCTAGCGTATTACTTCTATTTCTTCCATTTCATTCTCTGAATGTCATGCAAATAGATAAGAACTGAATAGAGCCATATTTAATAGTTTCCTTTATGAACTTGCTCACAAAGCAGTCGATAGCAAAGGATTTGATTACAAAATAGTTTAATTGTGTAGAGAACTCATGCAAGAAATATTACCCTTATGATATATCATCAGTGTGTGTGCTGCTGATACTGATTCAATGAATTCGAATTGGGTCACGATTCATAATCGTTTGATACTTTCATTTTGCATACCATTTATTACAGTTTACTTATTTCTTACACTTTATCACTCTCTTTTCATTTCCTGTTGAGACTTAAGTTAATATTATTATTTCCATCATCTTGAGAGCTATAAATACATTTGATAAAGAAAAGAATGAATAAGCTCTTAATTTAAATTCTTTTGGGTTTCATATAATGTTGGTTCAAGCTGTTTTGAAATATTCCTATAACTACGAGCATCCATTGACATTCTACGTTGCTGACACCCTAAAACGCAACACCATGAAAAAAGCATCTTTATCGCGGGAAAGTTTTACTTTACATATATTGTTATGAGATACGCAAATGCATTTAAGCAGAAATGCATACAATGGACGTTTCAAGCACCACCAATAAACTCTAGGTAAATGCAGAACAAAATGCTGGGTTTTAATACTAAAATTGATTTTTGTGCGATTTTTTTGCACGTATAACTTCATTATCCCTCGAAGAAGAGTAAGAGAGTCATTATGAATTCAACCGAAGAAAAATTGTATCTCACAGAGAATGTGGATTATCTTTCCATCCAATCGGTGATTAGATCGGACGTATGAGATGTGATCGATGGATGAATAAGGGAAAGACAGACCGATGGCATCAATTGCATCCATTGTTACATCATTGCACGTTATAACAGACATATTGTGTGCATGGTACTAATGGAATTGCTCCGCCACATCAGTAATGGTAACAAATACTGTCTATTTTATAATAATAGGTTTCCAAACGTACCATTTGACGTCGATTGTAGCATAATGGAATATCCATAAGGTGTGTATTACTATGAATCTTTCGTCTGAAAGTCACAGGCGTTTGCGTCTTCAATATACATAGAATGGCAGACATGTACAACCAAATGCTACGACATTAAATTTACTTACGAATTACACTTCAGCCTGCAACACCAAGTCTGGAGATACCTTGGAGACAGGTTAATTATTAACCTTATACATATCGTCTTACGGATCACGTACATAGTATTATGGCTTGGAGTGGCTTTGGATACCGCGCTCCCTACCCTTATTACGCATGACCAAAACATTGACGAGTCAGCACTTTACCTGTGATGTGTTTGAACCTGGTGTCCTCAATTACTTTCAGAGTATGCAACAGTATAATGAATTCCAACAGTATAATGAACGACAACATACGGTGTTCTCTGTATAAGATTTCTTTGCCCACCATATTGCATTGCTACCTTGATCTGCCAGTTCTTCCCATATTTACAATGCTGAACTAATCAGAAGGATAGTTGGAGAATATTTGGCTCTGCATACACCCCACACTTCAGCCCGAGAGGTACTTAGGCAACTTGTGCAGTATGGACTGCAACACTAAGACAAGACGTCGAGAGCTTCTTTCATCCAATATCAAGCAGTGTAGCATATATTACTCCCAGGCGTCGATGATCTCCAATCATGGATGGCAAATAAGTTTACTGAGTAATGATTTCTTCGTTTTTCTCACATCATAAAAGCATGTATTTTTAAGCAGTTCATATTTTCACTATGAGTTATCTATCTAATAAATTTGGCTTTGATATATCTAATCCTTCTTATTTAGCATTTTATATGTACAAATAATAGTATGAATGCATAGCTTATCATTGAAAAGAGTTAGTTGAAGGCGATAGCTATAAATACAAAAATAATTACAGTTTAAACTCCTAGTTCTTGAAAATCTAGGAGGTTCTCAAAATTTCAAGGTGATATAATTCTTTATATATTTGATGCCAAAGAATGAAAATTTTATCTTTCCGGAAATTAATTTCTCAAGTCTTAGAAAGTTAATTTTGATAAATCGATTATTTATGGTGGTCCGGACAACATCTACATTTTTTATTCTTTTAAATCAACAGCTGAGAATGCGTGAATAAATTGCAGTTTCATTTTTACTTAAATATACTGCTTCCAATTATCTTGATTAAAATAATTTATGGTTGAATAAATTTGCTTTTGCTAAAATATTATTTGCACCAAGTAACTTAAGTAACGTTATTGCATCGTACCGAAACGTTCAAAAGATCTTTTTTAGAATCATTAGCAAATGTAACTGCTTTTTAAGAAATATTTATTTTTCAAAAATAAATTTCATGTTTCACTTCCATGATGTGCATTAAAAGATTTTCTGACCTGAAAATCATTTAATCATTATCGAAGGATATAATCCCAGAAGGCTTAATTTGATACATCTGATGAATTCTCTAATTAACTGTCGTTTTGAATGAATACTTTAAAGAATAAAGATGAATATTAATTCACATAAAATTACTTTAATACGGAGAAGTAATGCCATGGGGAAGTTTCACTCATAAAAAGAACAAAAATTCCTATGAATATATTCTTTGAAACACTTATTAATTATTATGTAAAATAATAAAATTTCAATGCATCCATTTAAATATTTACTTCTTCTCTATATCTCTGCTGGAAAAAAAACTTGAAAATTGGAGAATTACAGAGAAAATAAAATAAATTGTTACATAATGTGAATAAAAAATTATTCTCGTGCATGTGCTACATTATTTATTTTTAGCTTATTTATTTTTATTAAAATATTCTTTCCTTCGAGTGTTCATTTATTAAGTTGTAGCAATTATTAATTCCATCACATATGAACAAGAAATTAACATGGTGTTTGTACCAAGTGAGCGGAATTAATAAATTTATGAAATAATGTTTAATAATAAATTGAACAATTGTAATGAAAAAAGTCACAGGAGAGTTGGTTTAGAATGTAAAAAAAGAATACTAAATAATATGTTCGACAAATTTAATTTTAATTTGGAATTGAATATGGTAAGCATTAAATGTATAAGAATTGCAGTATGACTATTTTGTAAACTATTTCTGTATTTCTGAAATCCTTATGTTTTAATTATAATTTTTACTTTAATAACTTGTTTAAAGTTAACATAAATCACTATGAATATTTAAAATCTAAATGAGTTACAGGTGAAAAGTAATTAAAATTTTATCAAAACATCGAATGTATATTCAATTTTAATGAGTTTGAATAGAAGATTTAATATTTGGAATTTCTTTATAATAAAAGTTATTTTTAATCGTATTATACCAATTCAATCCCTTTCTTTTTCATGTAATATATAATGATTTAAATATATTTTACTCTGTTGTTTCTTAGTATTTATCTGAATGAGTATTTAATAAGAAATAAAAGCATTTTGCCTATTTTATTGATTTCTTAGTTTTATTTCTTTATATGTGACAGGGGTGGGTGGGTATGCAACTGCAAATTTTTAAATTAGATCCCAATTTCAGAAAATAATACTTGCAAAAACGATTCATTCAGTAATAATAAATAATTCTAAGAGAAAAAATTAAATTTAATAAGTCTACAGGCATTCTAACATGCAAATTAACACAAATACATTTTAATGTGGATATTTCTACAATTTTTTTCTTCTCTATCTTTATAAATACAACTCTAAATAAAAATACACTTAATCTTTTTCAAAATATTAAGAATCGTATATAAACATTCTCCTAAAATTTCATGAAATTATCTTCATTTTTTCTTGAGATAATTTTTTTTTTGAAAAACACAATTTTCAGAAATTTCCATTAAAAGGTTTTTATTATTATCCACTTAACTCTTGCAAAATAGTTTAAAATTTACCAGGCTGAGATATGTTAGGCCCTCCTTTCTTTCCTGCTGCAAAATGATTTTCTTACTTTGAGCACGTGTTTTTTCCTTCCGAATTTTGTAAAAAGAAATGAAAGTCATTTTGCATCGTCAATATGTCGCTGATAATATAGTTTAAGAATATGGAACACATAACTACCGACATTTAATTGCAACTTATTCATTAAATCTATCAAAGCACTATCACTATCACTGAAATGAAAAATTGTTATACAGGCACCTAATTGCGAAATCTATAGTTTGACAAAATTTTGATTCGGAACTATATTCCAATCAGCCTCATTAAACTTTTGCTGATATTTTGTATGATTCAATGAGAGTAACTTTTTAGCAGTTTTTGATGACATTATTTCATATAAATAGGTTTAATTATATTTATAACATTTTGTGGAAATTCAATGGCTTTGTCAGGTAATATTTACCCGGTCATTATGCTCGTTGAAATTTCAGCTGTTTGGTCCTGTTGGACACTGATCATGCATAGGATAGTTATTACTTGAATAGCAGCGATAAAAGGCAACAAAATGACTGCATTTTACATGCTTGTTAAATTGTTTATGTTACTAAGAATAGTAATTTCATAATAATTCTGAAGCTTATCTATATAACTGTTTATTCATTTTTCTCTTCTGCTCAAGACCAATATATTCTAATTAATTAACTTTATTTTGGTTAATTAATTAGAATGTATTGGTTTGCATGATTCATATCCTTTTGAATAACCGTTTCTGAAATAATCCCTGCCCGGCAGTTTTTGTAAGCTTTCCAAACGCTCAAACATACTATACGTTCCAGAAGTCTCTGTAACATACTTGAAGCAGAATCCTAGTGATTGCAACAAACATGTGAACTGGAAGCTGTACCTAGAGTTTTTGACATCTTGTTGCATGTTATATGGAAATGTGACATTATTTTAAAGTCCAATACCTTCCCATTATAAATGGATTTGCAACTAACGCAACCAATGTTAGACAATTAGCCACGTTTCTGCCAAGTCCCATATATTGACGATCCCCAGTAGCTTATCTCTTTTAATGATAGTTTTCCTTTTCTAATATTATTTGCATCATTTTTTTACATCTTTCGACAGCTGCACATATAACAATATATATATATATATATATATATATATATATATATATATATATATATATATATATATATCGATTTTGTTTAATGGTAGCTAGAATAATTTTTTACTCAAGGAAAATCTCTTTTTGACCTATTTTTTCACCATTTTCTTTTTAACTTCATACGGATTCTTCAATAACATCTCTGCTGTCAGCGAATGATCGAAATATTTCTCTAAAGAAAATGTAGCATCTCTCACTTGACATTTTTTATGGGCATTGGTAGACGGAATAAGTATCGCTCACCGGAACTATCATAATGTCACACATTTTTTTTAAACTTTCACTTTCCTGCATCCAGTTATTGCACTTTTAATGTTGTAGTTCGCTACAAGTGAAACATTCATTTTAAAAATGACTTTTACATGACGAAGTAATCGAAATTGTTTTATAATTCAGGGTAATTCAATCCCTGCCGCATTGGAAGAATACTAAATATACTGTGTATTTTTATTATTTTATTAAACATAACTCTTCAAATAGCAGCTTTATTCCTCCAAAATAAAAATTTTGATTTGATCATATTTATATGTTTCATTAATTTAATAAAATTTAGGAAGAATGTGCGATTTTCTAATTTTAATTTATATTGAATTACGATTTATCATTTTGAATAATTAACGTCATATCATTTAAAAGTAGTTCCTAACCAATAGTTAGCTATATCTATGAACATATGTGTGTACAATGTATACCGATTGAAATATTCATCCTTAGTTACTTGTAGTTTAAAATAAAAAAAAAAGATATTTTTTTATAGACTTCGTTATACTATTAAATAATTTTTTTTCCGATTTGTCATTCTTAATTTTGTCTTTATATACGTACAAATGCACTTTCTATCTAAAATACTGCATTTTTCTAAGACATTGATACTTTCGAGTTTATTAAATTTGTATTACTACATTTAGTTTTGAAATAACATCGAATTAAAAATACTGTTTTTTTTAAATAGAAAAATATGAAAAAATCATATAAGTATGCAATTTTTTTTAGAACCGTAACATGAAATGAAATGAATGTATTTTAGTTACTTTGTTTTCGTTATTTTATATATTTTCTCAAGCAATCGAGTGTAATCTCTTTATTTATTTAATACTGCTACAAAAGTTCTTCAGATCGTACTTGCGTGTAAAGGCAGTGGTAGTCTAGGCAGTGTAGTCGTGGTTAGCGGTTTTCGTAGAGTCCTAGGTTCCAGTCTTAATACCTCAAATGATCCGCCATGCAGCTGATGGATGTTGAATCTGTTAGACCTAAAGTCCTCCCATTTGTATGGTGTGAAAGTTAGAAGAGGGGTGTGCCATCTCAAGTGCCGTTCTTGTCATTTGACCGAGGTTCAAAATTACGAGGTCAGTCGCAAATAGCCCGTGTTGCTCTTAGTGCGACGTTAACATAACAAACAAACGTGGTTGTATGCGCGTGAAAATCAGTCCAGTTCGGAGAATAATGGGTGCCACTTTATTCACAGATATTCAAGATGACACACAAGTAACGGAACGTAGTCAATAATTGCCGAAACAGTAACGCAACATTTGTACAGATTAGCGACACAGATATGGAAAAGAAAACACTTGTAATGATAGTAATACTTGTATCAGCAACGTTGAGCTCTCTAGCTTTCGATGTTTTGTTTCGATAACTTGGCAGTACAGAAAAGGTTTCGATGACCAATTCACAGCCGTTGTCATAGAAATTCGGATTACTCTGGGTGAAGGGGTGGCCATAACCAACGAAATTCTCCAAATTTGGCGAGAAAAGAAGAAATGCACGAGGAAAATTTATTTATTTCATTAAAATTGAGTAACCTTCATTATATAAGCTCATTTAGTACACCCATCAATACAACAAAACGTCTATCATGTTCATATATCTTCATCCAATCCATTACCGAGCTTATCTATAAATGAAACTTTATTAAAAATCGCTTATAATATTTATCATATTTCAAATAATTATACAAATGATGTGGTTTAAATTACCGGATCAACCTCGTTTATAAATATTAGCAATGATGAGAAAAATTTATTTGTATCACAAGAATATTATTTGCATCACATGCATTTACAAATCATCAGTACCCAATAGTTCTGAATCGTGATCAGTAGAATCATTGTTCACAGATATATGATTAAGTTTTGATTCTCCCACATTTCATCAATCCATGAAGTCCTTCAATTCCCCATATCGTTCTCCCTTTTATGGTTACGTGATTCATGTAATTCATCCAATTTTGACATTCTATATTCATTAAATTATCAGATCCTTTGCATCATAAATTTAAAAGTTTTATTTCCCCCTTCAACGTGTCCTTTTACTTGGCTCCAAATTGTCTCAATAGGATTGAGCTTGCAGTGATATTGGGTAGTCTTAAATCTTTAAGGACAATTGCTTCTATTCTATAACTGTCATACAAATGCTTTATTTCACTGACTTTCTGGAAAAGTTCAATTTTTATCGTATATTGGCTCCTCATAATTTTCTTTTTTTTTTTTTTTGAAAACCACTCTTGAATTATTTACTTTCTTTCCAGGAACTTGTGTGAATTTTCTCATTCTTCATAAAATGGTAGAGGGCATCACAATAATGCTATAGGATTATTTGCCGTATCCCGAACAAGTCCAATGTTTCCAATGTGAGTTATGGCAAGTCTCCTTTCTTTGCATTTAGTTGCAATCAAATCTACGGTTAAATTAGAAAAGGGGGCTTCATAACTGCTTTTAATTTTTGTAAATTGCCACAGTTGACTCTGAGAATGCCCTTCATTAACCCAAGTCACATACAAATAGTAATTTCTTTCTTAAACTCCCTTATTTTTTTCAAATAATTTCTGCGATATAAAATGATATATTGTCTTTCAAGAAGCAAAATCTGTACATTCCTCATTTCAAACGAATATTCCACATATTTCAATATCGTGTACGATATAGTCCGGCTAATGTTTTTCGAAAAATATCTGTATCATCTTTGAATTCTTTCAGATATTTGTCCAACGTTGGAAAGTCATTTTTGCAAAAATATGAATATTTTGTCTTATGTATGACAATGTAAAATTACCAGACTTAATCAGCCATCAGCTCTTCTTACAACACCAAGTCTTTTTTTCCGAGAGAACTAAAGGAACTTCACATCATATTTCCTTCTTTCAAAGGAAAAACTGTTCTTTTAGAAACACCAGTTAGCTGAGAAACATTTCAATGATAAGATTGACAAATTCTCAGAGGTTTTCTTCTCGAAGTCAAGAATAAACATTCATCACGGGGCTCTACTCTGGATTGAATTTCTTCGCTTTGATGGTGTATCCAATCTGATTGGGGACATTTCTTCTTCAGCCATGTTTAAATATCAAATAAAAACGAAGCTCTATAGATAAGAATTGTATGAACGAGACGCAAAGTGAAAGGTATAGAATTAGCAATGAAAAGTAGCAAGCTCGCCAGAAATGTTGCCTTGAAAACTGGTTTCCATCGAAACTGGAAAACCATCAGGTCATTATTTCGACTATATTTATTCGCTTAGATTAGAAAATAAATGATTTTAATATGTTATTAATTTGAAATATATCCTTAAAATCCCAATTTCTGTAATGTATGACATATTTTGCAAATATCTACGTATTTTTTTTTAATTTAAAATTTCAAAACAAGATAGAACCATTTTTCAGTGGATTGGTATATTTTCTATATCTCTAAATGCTGCCACGTTAAGATGAAATGTGTATAGTTCGCGCTACAGATAAATCTCTGCACAATATTCTGCACTATCCACTGCAAGGCAGACTCAGGCCGCTTCCGCAAATATACTCGGCGAATTCACTTCCAAGAATCAACAGCTTCCAGTAGATTTCAAGATTGATCTCTAAAGCAGACTTCAAAGATAGGTACTCAGGCTCAGGCTCTGGGCGTATTCGTACCTGTTAAGGCAAATTGTGACGCCAAATGAAATATTCAAGAAAAACTCGTAACTTACTATCCAGGGGATACATTGACAAGATTCTAGCACTTTCCAGAATCTTCTATTTGTTACTCGGTTTCTATTGAAGTCCCCTAACATGGTCTGAAAATCCATCGAAAAGGTTAAGGGATCGTTGTTTAATCTTTCCTTAGTTGACTAATAAAGTCTTTGTAAATGCCTTTTTTCTTTCACAAGAGAACCATTGAAGGGAAGTTCATCTCGAATTCAAAACAACAGTTCAGTCAGAGACAATGTAAAAAAAAAAAATATTGCTCTTTTAAAATATTAGGGGGGGGGGATCTTAAGATCTCAAGACGAAGAAATGGGTTATTTTTTATTTTTTTCTCATTTTCAAGTGTTTTTATCTTTTAATCAAAGTTATAAAAAATTTGAACGCTTTGTTGCATATCAGCGAAAGTAGTAATGATGTTTTAAAACTAATACTTTTTTTGCAGTAAGGGATTTCAAGATCTCATTAAAAGTCCATGGAAATGGGAACAACAAAAGCAAAAAAGAAGTTCTACTTACAGTTTAATTTTCTAGCGATAAATCTCTGGTATCTTTATTGTTTGAGTAGTAAAATTATTATGAAGCTAGATATGTTTAAAAATATCAAACAGCTTACAATGTGTAGAATAAAAAATATGTTTTAAAAGGCAACGAAAGAAACAAAAAAAGAAATAGTATTGAACATCTGTTTTATGTACGTACTTTTTTCCTAATATGGGGAATGAGTGAAAATGACCCATTTCTTGTGAAATAATTCATAACGAACTAAAGTAAATTAATTTTTTTTGTTAAATTAGTTGATTGACGCATCACAAAACGAACAAATTTATAATATATGTAAAATCCGATTTTGAATTATTATAAATTGCTTTCACAATCTGTATTCATTAACATTCTTCTTGATAATTTTTAATTGATAAAATATTTATTATAATCATGGGTCTAAACGATATGAGATAAACAAACTCTTTAAGATTAATCGTCACTTGAAAATCTATAATCAAAGTTAAACTAAAATGAAGCAAATATTCACTTTAATTTAATGATGATATGATATTATTATATAACGAAGTGGCATTTATGTCAGTTATCCGATAGCATTAAATCGTTGTGAATTGTATGTGACAAAAGTTCTATCTATTTCAGAGAAGAATAAAACAAAGCCCTTAATGTCATTCCAAATGAGTATTTTATCTAGAAGAACGTAGATGATTATAATTAATATTAGGTTAAAAAATATAAGAGCAACCATATCAAACTCATTAGCATTTTTTCATCTAACGAAGATAGGATATATATGATCCAGACTATTTTTAACTGCGTCAGATAATTTTTATATGTTTTACCACACTAACTATGATAAGTTATTAAAATTTTGAATTATTTTTTGGCTTCTTTTTGAATAAATAGGTAACTAAATAGCACGATGAATGCGAGAAGTACATATGCAAAATAGTTGTTCAATAAGTACTTAGAAAATCCAAAAGATGGCGCTCGTAACATCAAAAATGGTTTGTTTTTAGTACCGATCTTTACTCATTAGGCAGCTGTCTCAGTTACTCGAATTTGTGATGCCTTTCGAGCCTAGAAAATTCTTCACCAAATTTTTCCGTCCAATGGATCAACCTCTCCTTCTTTGGAGCAGACTCACAGCAAGCAACCCATTGCTTTGAATGTTGCTTGGTTTGTGGTTTAGAATGATGAATCCATTTATCATCGACGGTGACAACGCGACGCGGCAGCAATCGAATTTTGATTCGACAGCAAAATCAAAACTTATGAATCAATCTAAAAAATTTTTCGCCTGCATGTACACCCAATGGTGACAACAATTCACCCTGATATTGTCATCTGTCTTTAAAGACACCCCTAGTTTTTGAACCAAACTCGTACCTCTTACAGTTGCCAATGAATATGTCTGAATTTTCGATCGTTTAAATCCCTAAATTGCTAATGGCATCTTATCGAGGTTTGATGCATGAAAATGAAGCAGCGAAATTTGGGTGCATTATTACAAAATTTGAAACAAAGCAGTCCAGAATGAAAATGTGCTCAAAAAGTGAAACTGTTCTAGTAAAAGCAAAAATTCGATGATGTGCAGTTAAGTCCTTGCTATGAAGTTGTGAGATTCACATCGACTTTCTTGATGACTGATGTACAATTAACGCAGTATACTAAAACTGTGAACTTTCAGAGAAATTTAGAGCTGTATATTGTTCCGACAGAAGTTTCATTGCTATTCTTCAATATTCTTCTATTTCAGGACCATATAAGATCCAATTCAATTAACGTAACAATAGAAAAATAAAGAAATTTCATGGACACAACACTCGAATACCCTCCCTAAAACGCCTTCTGACAACCTTTTATTAGGAACGCTCGAAGACGTAAAAGGAGAAGAATGAGGAAGAAGTAGAAATTTTTGTGGAATTAAACAGGCATTATAAAATTCAATTAAATGGCCAATAAGATCACAACATTTTACTGTAGAGACGTAAGAGAAAAGACAATACAGTTTATTAATTGTTGCTCCCTCTCGAATCAATTAATTCACTTAAATTCTAGCTTATAATTAAACAAGGAAGTCTTAGCTTAACAACTCACTCAACCGAGTGATTCACATCTGGAAACGAGCAAAATCGACCCTTGTTAATCTAATTAGGATTCTTTTCTAACCAATTTTACTACAAATAAATAATCATAATAATTCTATTTAATTAACTTATAAACATCCATCAGCTTTTCGTTATCTTCTATTTCTTTTCTTATTCCATTCAATTCTATTTCGCTTATATATCACAATCCCTAGTTGAAATCATTTAACTTCTAAATTTCATCCAAATTGCCTAATAATGCTTCATTTGATTAGCAAGGAGTTGGAATTTTAAAAAACTCTAATTACGAAGAATCCCCATAGTTATTGAAAAGAAAACCTCAATAAACTTAACTCAAAACATCTTTAAGATATCTCATTTGATATTTGATCTGTACAATGAAAGAGCCAATAAAATAATTTTCTAGCCAATAAAATTGTATTACTAATATTTAATAAATATTTTATTTTACAAACTGTGTTCTACTTTTAAAATGCATAACTATTAGTAGCGGATTACTACATTTGCTTATAATATATCTGGATTCAAGAGTAAAATTAAGTATTATTGTACAAAGTGTACAGTGTACCTGAATTGCGAATATTTCATTTCAACGTTTGAAAGTACCTAATCACTGTTTCAGGCAATTGTTTATGATTTGTAAAAATAATAAGTTTTGGTCACATATTCAAATGCTGCATTAAGAACCTTCAGTTAGTTTTGATTATATAGTTGCGAAATAAAATTTTCTTATCATAATACATATTTTTAAAAAAAGTATTAACTAAATTTTCAAAACAGTATAAATTTATGCTTTTACTTTTATCTAACTTTTTTTTCGAAATCAAATATATTTCTACAATTCATTTATGGTTCAATTTGTTTATGTAAGCGGTCGAGTTTTGAATGCTTGGAGAAAACTATTTATAGTCAAAGTGTAAAGAAAAATCTAAATAGTAGCGAGGATGAAAGAAAGTGTATGACTCTGGCTTTTATTTGATCAAATAAATAACGAAGAATTTATGAACTATTTATGAATCTTGCATTGGATCTTTTAAATAAGCATGTCTAGACTGGGGGAGGGGGGGGTATTTTTTTTTTTTTAGTTTAGTTTTTATTAACATCACAATAGAAGCAACACGAGGGCTATATGGCAACGAGCCTCGTAATTTTGAACTTCGGTCAAGTGACGAGGATGACACCTGAGCTGGCACCCCTCTCCTAACTTCCACATCAAGCCACGACAATGGGAGGTTTTGGGGCCCCAGCAGATTTAACGGGCATCAGCCCCGGCTACATGGTGGGTCTTTGACAGCCAATGATCGAACCCGCGACTGAGCGAAAACCGTCGGACACAAATCCGAAAACATGACCACTAGGCTACAACGCTCCCCCCCCCCCCCCCCCCCCCCCATATTTAGTTGTGTGATTTTTTTTCTTTACTTTTCCGTTATTTTTTTCGAATTTTATCAAAATAATTTATTTTTGAAATCCAAATATATTTCAAGTTACAAAACAAATAGTATTCACAATATTAAAATGCCCATCATAGAAACATAAAATGAACCCATTATTTTTAAGTTGCTGAAATGGTGCGTATGAATTTTCTTCGCAACTTTTCATGCTATTTCTTTCTAAGAGTCTGTATTGCTACATGAATTTCATAAAACAACTCATTTTATGTACACATTGCCATTTATCACAATAATTTTAAAAAATTTTGAATGTTTTTTTTTTTTTTTTTTTTTTTTTTGTATTTGATCGCTATAACAGCTGTAAAACATCCAGTTTTTTTATTCCCTTGAAATAAAACAGCCTGCTAAAATGTAGCGTTAACAACATAAATAATATTTAAAATACCGATTACCTATCTAAAAGTATTTGCTGTAAAGCAAAGTGCTTTAAAATGGTATTTAAATTTCTAAAAAACAGAAAAAAATATAAATCGCTTTAAACACAATGGTGTTCTCCAGGCACAGATACAGAAGAAGTAAAATAAGAAAACATTTTTCGTTTTCTGCTACGTACAGAAAAGTGAACAGATCTTTTTGAGATTGGTTTGTTTCACATTCTCGAATTCCGGTCATCGTTTCGGTTGGTTTTGGTCATCGAGTGATACGAGTGTTATCCGATTTCTTCCTTTGAATGAATAGAATACTTTCGAAACTGTATAAAACTGGGAAAGAAGATATTCTAACGTGCGAGAAAAGGACTTTCGTTCCGACAATCTGTTTCTTTTAACAAATAAAAAATGAGCCAAACCGTATAGAATTTAAAATTTGAAAAAATCATGTTTTTTAATCGTTTTAAGATAATTGAGACGTCTTCGACAAAGAAAAATGAGGTTACTTTATACCACGTTTAAATATTCCCCAGTTTTCAATAATTTTAAAGAAATAGAAAACATATTTTAACATTGAGATACACGTTTACTTATGTATCTGTGGATGTAAATAATGTCGCGTTTATATATATAAATAATTACACATTGGAAATTAATATAGTCAATATTTACAGTTTCATTTTGTAGTTGTGTACTTATATTTAGCTGCAATTTGTATTACCCACCGCATTTATATACTTAAAATTTTCATATTACTCATAAATATAACATTAATTAATTCTGTGCAGTAAACATAACATTCTGTGCATTAAAAATAAATGTAATTTTAATATTTGAAAATATTTTTTTTTACATTTAATTTTATGATACACGTTATTCTTAATTTTAATATAATTATTGTGCAGTACCTAAGGCTTGTGAATGTCTATTAGGAAAAAAATTACGTTCACTATAATGATGTCATTTCATAGAGCATATAATTTTGGTTCTATGGATTAAATATAATTTTCAGAAACGGTACATAAGTCCTATCAAATGCATTTAGAAAAAAAGAGCAAATAGAAATATTACTCTATGCGATAGCTCACGTTTGCTCACCGTTTTAAAATTCAGTTTTCTAGTGTGTTCTGTTTATCAAATTCTCATAAATAATACATCCGTAAAATGAATGAAGTGAGAGCCTTTTTTAATGAAAATTGTTTTTAAAAATTGCACAATTCGAAACCTTTTAAGGTCTCTGTTATCTTAAATCACACATTGACCTAATACTTATTTCGCGGACAGCTCTTCACTCATGAATATTTCATTCAATGACATCATCGAAATTATTTTTTAAGTATTTGACTCATAGTAGAATAAAAAAGAAGTTCAAAATAAAAAAAAATCCGTCTAAACTAAATATAACCAGAATGAAAATGAGACGAATGAACGAAAAAGGTTTTGCTTCTGAGGATTTATTCCATGGGTTCCAATACTAATAAACAGGTTTATTGGCTTAGAGGTAAATTGTGAGTTTTAATCTCTCTCAAATGGCTTCCAGTAGTTAAAGCCCGCAGTAGCGTATGGTGAAAGTTGAATGTTCTCTGCGGGCGTTGTCTTCATCAAATCTTAGGTTCGAAACTTGATGATACTAAATACCCGTTGTTAAGTGGGCAGATGTACATGATGTCTCTCGATGTTCAAATTCTTCCATTGGAGTGATGTGGAAGTTTGGAATTAGAGTTACAGATCACAAGTATCGTTCTCATCATTTGACCAAGGTTCAGAATTACGACTTCCATCTCCAATAGCCCCCGTGTTGCTTCCACGTATGAAGCTAATAATCAACTATTAAATCAGTTACCAGTAATTATGCATTGTTTTCTCGGCAATTAGATAAATTATTTGCATATCTATAATACACTAACTTGAACTCATTCGTTGAGAGAAATGAACCAAATTAGGCCTTGATATGCAGTATAAAAAAAGTGAAGCGTTTATTCAGATCATTTGCAGCATTCTAGTTCTAATAAGTGTAGTAAGTGGAGTGTTGAATATTTTGAAATTTGTGACAAAATAAGTAAATTTACAATAAAAGATAAAATCTTAGAATTGAATATATATATCCGTGTGGTAAATGCGAAACTTCTACTACGATAAGCCGGCTTGACTGGTAGAAATAAGGCTGCTATTTCAGAAATAGCAAATGCTTCTGATTCCAAAAATTTAATGTACGTATAATAATCTTTAGCATTTACAATTGTGTTATCCATTAAAGAGAAACTTATTTTATTAATAAAAACAGATATACAAAATAAAAGTTGTATGCAATGCGTTTCGAAGAATCAGATTTCACCAACAAAAAAACAGAATGGAAATTCGATTGAATCAGTCACTCACTTTTTCTCAAGTATTCACTCAATGACTCACTCATTCATTAGTTCACTTGATCACATTTACTTATTCAATTACACTCATTCAATCACTCTCACTAATTACTTTATTTAATTAGAGCAGAGAAAATATTCCGGAAGCACTTGATTTGAGTGTCCGAATGTCCAATTTGTCATTAACTAAAATAATAGCCCCTGGAATGGCTAGCAAGATAATTCGCTCCTGGCTCAAGAAAAATGTATTAACACTGTTAAGAAAATAGCTGGAGTATTTTCAACAGAAAAATATAAGATAAAAATGTATTCAAATAGTGCGCAGTACTTTGATAAATATTAAATGAATAAGTGTAGAAACTGATAAATTTTTTCTGCAGCTTGATATTTATCAAAATTAGGTCACAATTACGAGATAAATGGATCACGTATGTTTCTCACACGCTACTTTTTTAAACACGTTGACTTATAGATCGTGCTTTTATTATATATTTTAATGGATTATTTGAAAAAATTATTTATGTATAAGTTGTACAAATTCTTTGTTGTAAGACTTTTAAATTTTATTTGAATTATTTTGGTTCGGAATACAATTTATCATCAGATTCTTTTGTAGTAGTATCCAAGAATCAAATAAAATGCTTCATCATTAGGAAATTTATTTTACATTTATGATGTAAAAAATTCCCTGTATGCTGTCGGTATGTAGCGACTTCCTTCTACAGCAGCGCCACTGGTTAAAAGACCTTACTCAACCAGCCCGATGGGATATCTTTTCTGCCTGGTTGGTAGGCCCGTCGTATTCGGATCCCTTGGTCCAGGGTTCGAATCTGCGCTGCCGTTTCGCGACTGCCCCAAGTGGTGACCCCGGACAAGAACACTAGATGGCAGCACGACTGCCTGTACCTACTGATTGCTTATGCCCGACGATCGCCGTTAGTGGTGACTCTGGGCTTGAGCACTAGGTGGCAGCACGGCCTAGGTGGCAGCACGGTGTTTGCATATGTTCCGATGCAAAAACGCTTGTCTCTGTGTGTCTTAAGACAAGCGCGTGCGACTGACTACTAGTGATATTCCGGTTCTGGCGCACGTTTCGGCGCCTTCTGAACAAAATGGCGCACGTTTATCTCCATTCCGTATCATCACGCTGTGATGATACTGGAGGGGGAGTGTGTAGCGACTTCCTTCTACAGCAGCGCGACTGGTTAAAAGACCTTACTCAACCAGCCCGATGGGATATCTTTTCGGCCTGGTTGGTAGGCCCGTCGTATTCGGATCCCTTGGTCCAGGGTTCGAATCTGCGCTGCCGTTTCGCGACTGCCCCAAGTGGTGACCCCGGACAAGAACACTAGATGGCAGCACGACTGCCTGTACCTACTGATTGCTTATGCCCGACGATCGCCGTTAGTGGTGACTCTGGGCTTGAGCACTAGGTGGCAGCACGGCCTAGGTGGCAGCACGG
>BMAW01060795.1:633659-645653 GCA_019974015.1 Nephila pilipes
GCCGTTTCGCGACCGCCACAGGTATGTCAATTTTGTTTGAATATTTCACCGTATTATTGGTAACAGAAAAATTGCGTATACTAATTACTAACTTGGAATTGCTAATTTGTACCAAATTACTTTTTCTTTAAAAGAATTGTGTTTAGAAAAACGTAACAAACAGAGTTAAAAGAATGACTAAAGCCATTTTATCTGCTTAAAAGTTCGGCTTTTAAAATTTTCTTATAATATCTTTTAATATTACATTCACCATTTTTTCTATAAAACTAAGTCTGAGAAGTAACACCTTTGTAAAACGAGTTTTTTTTTTAACGTGGGTCTTCTTTTGAATTTCCCACTTTCTGGAACATGGATTTTTTGTAATTTAAATTTTAAGAGAAAAATGGAAAGTTGATTCAAATTGAATTTATTAGCCATCCAAGAGGATATTGTTTTAGTTGGATAATTTTTGGAGCACCAGATCACTTTTCGATTCTCTTTATCGTTTCCTTCAATTTTAATTACATTTAGCTTAAATATATTCAATTCAATAATTTATTTTTTCTCTAATTTTAATATAACAAAAGTCTACTATTGTCCATTTCCCGATATTTCATCGAATAATATAATTCTTATATTTAATTGAGTAATTTAGTAATAATTATAAAAATGTCCACCTTGGGTGGCTAAATCTGTTCTTTGCAAAACTTATCATAGAACTTTTCTTCTTATTTTTTTTTTATCTTTTCTAATAAAAATAAAAATAAAAAATATACATTTATTATTTATAATTTTTTTAACAAAATATTAACTAACAAAAGAGAGTTTAAGCAGTGACCCTTTCAGCTTGATGATGGTTTTGGCGACTATTTAGCGACTTGGCGAGAAACTTGGCGTAAAATTTAATTCTTTAAATAATTAATTTTTATCAATTAAATTTTATAAATTATAATTAAATTATTATGTTTTCATCCAAAACAATCGTGTATGGAAATTTTCAGTTTAATTGAGCTCTTTAAAATCCGAGACAAAAGCTTTAAAAGTTTTGACCCAGACATACAATGTAAGTAGGAAAAAACCCATTAAAAACAGAAACGACAACCATTGTTACATTATAATTTTTTTTTATTTAGAAGTTTTGTCATTATTTATATATTTGATGAGGAATATCACTTTCTGATTATTTTATTTGTATAGTACTAGTTATATATTACATTTTTTAAATAGAACACATACTTTTTTTTATGATTTTTAAACTTTATTTAAAAATGTTTTATGTCTAGTTATTTTTAGGAAAAATAATTACTTAAGACTCCCGTCCAACCGCCATTTGGATTTCGTCAGCTTAATGTTAATCCTATGGAGTTTTGACTTGAATTCTCACATCTTTACTATTTGATCTATTTGAATGCAATAAAGTACATCTGAGAGAGCAAAAAATAATGAATGCTTCTGTTGAATTACTTTTTTGCTCCGATTTTTAAAAATATTTGAAAATATTCTTTAAAGACCGGAAAACTCAAAAACGAATAATTAAAGTAAGAATAAAAATATTTTTAAAAATCTTAGGAAAAAAGTAATTCCACAAAATCATTGATTATGTTTTGCTCTTTCAAATGCACTTTATTGCATTCAAATAGTTCAAATAATAAAGATATGAGAACTAAAGTCAAAATTCCATGGGATTAACATTAATTCCACGAAATCAAAATTGCGGGTAGATGGGAGCCTTAAGTCTATCAATGAATGTTAAGTTTGTAAAAACGACCTTTATGTCTTGCGATGGCTTATTTCGCATAATGTATTAAAGTGACAATTCTTGTACAGAAATACTTACACTATGACGAAGTATTCATACCGAAAAATTCATCTCGAAAGTAAATTAGCAAATGATTTTATTAGTGATAAAAAAAAATAGCTCTAGTAAGAATCATAAGTTAGCAAGTTAACCCAATTCGTAAATTAAGTTTTTTTTTTTTATGAGTAGAAATCTCTGTTTTACTGAAATTAGAATAATCCAGATGGGCTCCTGAAAGTTAGCAACGGAAAGCTATCTTATGTGATATACTAGACTTAGTCAAAATGACAAGCATTTGTATATTTTATTTCATGTTTTCACCTTCCTTTTATGGTGCCTATTTTATGAATATGGCTTTTTGAAGAACTTCCACTTTTTCGACTGATTTTCATATTACGGAGCATTATAGAAATTTGGTACTGTTTAGGATTTTAAATCAAAGAAATGGGACTGAAAAGGCATTTCAGGTTCTATGCACAAAGACAAAGATGTTCTTGAAATAGAAATAAAAGTGAATTGTAATGATTTGCACAGTTTTTAAAAGCGCTTTTATCCATTTTTATATCAGATTATTTCTTCTTTACTTACCAGATATGGTATATTTCTCCATTTCCTTTAGTACCGTTGTCGTAAAAATATGAAATGATGGTATGAAAGGAAAAACCCATTTTCACCATTACAAAAGTCTCTACTCTTCGAAAGCAAACATTCCACTTGATGCTTCATGTTTTGCGTGTTATGGGCTCTCAATAAAATATTCATGACTCCATTAGAGTAAGATATCCTCATTGGAAATATTTAAGGTTTTGTGTTTTTATACTTAAATAGTTATAAATCCTGAAAATATTTGCAGAAATTTTCAAATAAGTTAAGCAATGCGGTTGTAAAATACTTAAATAAATAAGTTATAGAATATTTTTAATAAATAAATGATTCAAAATCTAGTGGATATATACGTATAAAAAATCATCGTTGTTTTTTTTTTAGGTTGTCTTCGCCTTCTTTTACACATTCATTTTAAGCAACCTATTGTTTTCATTGTTTCTTGGTTTCCGGTGCATAATGTTGTATCCAGGTCTCATCGCCGGCGACAATTTGCAGCTGCGCCAATCAGAACTAATCTTTGGGTTTTTCGTCAAATATTTTTTGGCGCTATTTAATAGATGACAGACACCATATTACCTTGATAATGCCATCTGCCGTCCAAACAGATTCATTTTTAACCGCCGTCGTAATTCTTAGTAATATAAATAGACTTGTATTTAATACATATTTTAATATAAACATTATCGAACAGTTATAATGTTTGGGTGAAAATAATTGAGAATGTTAAATATGTATTTGTAAGCATACTCTAATGTTTGTTTCGGTAATGTTTGTTTGTTAATGTATTTTACATAAAGATATAAAATATCCTCACAAAAATAAATTATTTTATTTTATTTAGTCATTTGCTCAACAAATGCTTCTTAAATCACTAAACAGGAAGGAATGGAAATGGTCATTGAGGTATTTTAAAATACATTTATTCAGATAAATAGGTATATTTTATTTACTTTGTTGAAAATAGTTTTCAAACGGGAATCTCAGGCACATTTTCCTTCAACTAAGATTTTGGGGACTTTTCATGACGTTATTTTATTTGCGAACGAACAGTTACTTGAGTAAATTGAGATTTTATATTGAATTGCAATAGATGAGATTGATCTGAGAGCGACATCGAAAAGGTTTACAAGCAGCGAAGAAGTTAAAGAAATAGTATTAATTGTCGGGGTAGAGAGATTGATTTTGGACAGCGTTGTTATTCTTATTCTGAGAGCAAATTAACCTTTGAAATGTCAACAGATAAGATAATTTAGATAGAAATTTGATTCGCTCGTGACTCGGATCCACGTTCAGAAATTTTCAGACAAGTAATTTTTGAAGAAAATATTTTATTGAGGACACGTGAAGAGTTCTTCGCACTCGCAATTTTATTGTTTTCTGTATCACTTTAAGCAACGAATAAATAGGCAATTTTCTCTTTTGGCTTTTTCCTATGTGAACATTTATTTCGAATGAATATCTGAAAAAAGCGAAGCCGTGGTGTCAGAGAGCATTTTTATTGATATTGTATAAGTAAATATTTATATTATATGCAATTTAAATTGTTCTGTATGTTAGAGATATTTGAAAAATCATATTTGAACATATTTGAAATAACATAATCAACATCTTTCAGAGCGAATATAATATTGATTCTAAAAACGTTTTATAAAATTAAGTTCAATACTATGCACTTTGTGGAAAAGGTTATATGATTCAAACATGTCCGAAAATTAATTCGAGACATACTTTAATCCTTTCAAACATTGCAGTATGAAATAATTCTCTGTAAGGCGCTTATTTACGTCAATTGCATTCCTCATTTAATATATAATTATACAAAATGCGAAATTAATTATACAGTTTATATATGTGCCTTCTTACCGGAAAACGCATTTATCTTTGCATTATTAATAATCTTAAAATAACTTGATGTTAACTAATTGCAATATAATTCTAATTAATGCCTTAAATAATCCAGAAATATTCGGAGTATTGAACCTCCTCATATATTCATAATGTTTTCTTTTTCTAGATTTTCTCAAGCATTTAGAAAACTGCTTCATTCCGAATATGCCTTGAAATGCTTCACATTTTGCATTAGGAGAGAAAATAACAATATTTTGCATTGCCAGTTGTGTTTATTATGTGATAATTAGATTAATGGATTTTATTCTCATTTTTTCTTAGAGTGAAACACCGAAAATTGTTATTTTATATACATTAAATTGGATTGTAATGTAGTTTCGAAGCTTATTTTGGTCGCTGAGAGTTTTTATCACTTCAGTTTATTTAATCGGATACAGTTACAAAATTAGAATAATAAAATGACGTTGAGACGTATCTCCCTTATCCGATTCGTCAGTCAACTTAAATATAAATCAAATCGCATATCTAAAGTTCAACTTACTTACAAGGATAGTTAAATTAACTGAAATAGTCACTCAAAAATAATTCAAGAACGTAATCAATTAGTTTTCAAAGCCTTATTTATTATTTCTCTGAAAAGGGGGAATACCTTCTTCTAGTTCACTATTCCTCTGCGTGGATACCCAACAGCATCTATAAAATATTAATATTATTCTTACTGGCATACGATGCGAGATATTACAAAAGGAAGAAATTTCGAACAGAAAATGCTGGGTCCTAGTCCCTATAGATCACACAGAGATGCAAGCAATTCAGTCTCCTCATTTATGCTACTTTTCTCCCACCGCAATATTTCTATTACCATAACATTTCTATATTCTCTAATTCATTTCTCAGTCACTTTTGCATGAATTAATAATATATCTAATTACTGCAGTTCTAACTTTTACCTAATTTGCGTTAACACGCTTTATTTGATGGGAAAGCACCTGGAATCTTAAATATAAATCCAAAAATAAGTCCCAAACACTAGTTAAGAGAAGGTTTGCGAACAACCTAGGTTGCAGTCTTTAGAATAATTAACATCTTCATCCATTTTGTGTTTCAAATGTAATAACCACAGATCCTTGTTTGTATTTTTGTATCTATATTAACCCTTAACGTATTTAAGACAGAGACGTGTATTAACGCTGTAGAAATCGGAAGGCTAGGCAAAAAAGGTATGTGTATTATCTCCAACATACAAAATTAAATGAGTCATTTTTAAATTCTTACTATTACTTCACTCTTTCCCTATATATATCTTGTTCAAATTTTCTATCGTTAGTAAATTAATTTTTATTAATCCACTCAAGTTCAAATACAGTTTTTTATACTTGTAGTGGATGACACTTGTTGTTAATACAATTTTTCGAATATTGATTCATTTAATTAAATTTAGTTGGTGAAAATGCAGTTTAGCCTAACCACTTGGAGCGATTTCAAAAATTGCCGAACTTGGCGATTTTTTTTTTGGCTGAACGTTAAGTCACCGAAGTAGAGCAGGGCAGCCACATTTGGCAAAATATTGCCAAATAATTCTTGTCACCTAGGGTGGTTGGGCTATTCTGTATTCCAACCATTTAATTTACCGGAGGAATTAAGAAACCAGGCAATGCTTCTACTGTGTCATTTGTCTTGCAATGGCAAAGTTGGTAGAGCATAGGCGTAGAATCTTCATGTCTTCGGCTCGAATCTTGTCGAAGCAGACAATTTTTTTATTTGATTTTTAAATAAAAAAAATTGTCCCCTTCGACAATTTTTTAATTTAATAATTTTAAATAATTAATTTTAATTACTAATTAACTATTAGTAATTAATAATTTTAGTTTTATATGGGAGAAAAACATTTCTCTTATATAAGATATTTAGCAGGATACAAATTTAGGAATAAATACCGTCAGCGATGAAGCGTGTAGATCGTTGGAAAAAATATTTCTTTTGCTACTTAATATTGTGATTCCGTCATATGTATATACATATTTGTATTAATTGTAATTATTTAATGAAAAGTAACTAAAAAGTAAAGTTTTTCTTTGTTGATCTAAATAGGAATTGACTTTATTTATTTATTATTATTATTTTTATTACTTGTTATAATGTAAAACAGGTAGCACAGTAAGTACAAAGTCTCCACGATTAAACACTAATGACTGCAGCCAACTGTTGTGAAATGACCTTTTGAGGATTTGTGCAGTTTCTGCTTAAATTCTGTACCAAGAAGTTTGTAAAGAAAAACTCTTAAATCATTTCACATTCATCAAGCAGTCGTTTATTCAATTGAGGCACTTTTGAATGAAAAAAGAAACCACAGAGTATACGTCGTCTGTCTGATAACGAAAATGCGACTTGAAGGTAGAGTATACTTTCTGGAACTAAAAAAATTATCAGTATTTGTTCCAATAAACAAATTGTTGGAGGAAGCTAATAAGCATCAACATATTGTTCAATATTTTTAGGAATCCCTTGTTATTTTTAAGAGAATGTTTAGAAAAATTTCTTACAATGAAGGATTTTTGACAATTCATTTTGTAGTAAAGGGCTGTAACTATGATTTTCATGTATCGTTTTATCACTTCTAAAGTAAATGAAACTTAAGGCAACTCAAAATGATTTGTGTTGATTTTGTAATAGAATCCAGAGCTTAAGACTGCCAATATATTAGTAATTTAAATGTTTAAACATAGAATAAGAACCAGAACATCATACGGAATAATAAAGCAACTAGATATAGAGCATTAAAATTCTTACGTGATGAGATCGCTCAGTATGAAGTTTTATTTTAATCTTTTCTTAACCCATAATAGGGATAAAGATAAATTAAGACATAACAGGGGACGTGGGGTCTCAGAAACAACGCTTGGCTACGTTTTTTTTCTTTTAAATAATTTAATAAAACTGTCATCCTGTTATTTTACTTCTATGCTCTTTGAACTTTTGAACAATAAAAACATATTTTAACATTTTGAAGTGAAATAAAACTTTTCTGAAGAAAATTTTGCCAGAGCGTTAGAGTTTTTGAGGAAACTCATACAGAGTAGTACATTCTGTATAAATAATAATGAAAATGAATTAATGTTCTATTGGTTATTGTGTTTTATTTATTTCTTATGTAAAGGTAATGTTACTAAAAAGAAACAATTTTGTTTTCATCTTTTTTCGTGCACACATTGTCCGACTTAAAAGAGCACTCCAAACAAACTTGATTCGGAAAGATAAACATAAATCTGTTGTCTTTTTTTTTCTAGCTTGTGGGAGGCATAAACGAAGTGCTTTCCTTCTTATTAATTTTGTTTTTTTTATACTGCCCTTCGATTCTTTTCCTAAAATCGTCAAGTTTATGTCAAACTTCAACCGCAATTTTCGATTCCTTCTTGGCTTTTTAACTCTTGTATATAGAAGTGGTAGACTTAATGTGTCCATTTCGTAATTATGCGTAGAAGTTCATCAAGAATTATAGTTCCTATATATTTCAGATTTAAAATCATCAATTTTTCTGTAAGGTTTTAGTCAAGGCATATTTACAATGTTACGAGCTAGAGTTCTAAGTTTTCGATCAGGCTCAACGGTTTATCATTTGAATTGATTTTTCCTGTAGTAGTACTTCACAAAATTACTTGCTGCTTCTGGATCAAAGAAATCTGTGTCATCCGAAAAAAATTCTAAGCACTAAAAGAGACAACTTTAATAGACAAGATCTTCTTCACAGTAATTTTCTCCACTAAAATCACTTTCAATTTCATCAAGAATCTTCTGCAGCTCTTCAGCGTAACACGGATTAGATGGAGGAATTACCCTACTAGGACCTAACTTCAGATACACAGTTGCTGAAAATTATAGCATCCAAATGGAGGTATGGTCCCACAGATCGCATTTGAAGAATGTGATGGATTTTCTACTGGATACACGAGTCAAAATGTTATGACATGTGAAGGAAGTGATCTAGGTTAAAAAAAAGAATTTAGAAGTAGCATCCGTTATATTGGATTAAGTATTGTGACGTAATATTACTTCTACTCGACTCTTGTCCCTTAATATAATCAAATATAACTAACTATAAAAATCAATAACCTACGCAAATGCACCTAAGTCAGTTCCAACTCAATGATTTATTTAATGAGTTTTAGCTCTCTCTGGGGGCCTTGGGATTATCCCACCAATTCCAATATTATTGGGAAAAACGCTCTATAACCTTTCCAGTTGAGGTAGCTTTGCTTTGTGAAATCCTCTGCGACAGTTATCGCCAGTAACAAATCTTGATAGTATCGATCCCTTGCCAGAAATATGCTCAGAGTTAACCACACTCGTCCTTTATCCTCTAAATTTCCCTTTACTTATATATCATCATATATGAATCCCTTCACTTTACTTCCACCTGCATCTAATTAACATAATCACGTTTCATTTTGGTTGGGAAGAAAATGCTATTTCATGCAATCACTTTATATTAAAGTCCCCAAGGTAAGGGAAGAGAAAATTGCAAATAGCCCAACGTCACAATATGTTAACGGTTAATGGGAGCAACTTATTGAATGGCCCGGGGCCCCACCCGTCCATGGCCGCAGTAGCTTAGTGGTCATGGTCGAGGTCTCGCAACCGGAGATTTTTGTAGATTCGTGTATTCGGACCTT
Source organism: Nephila pilipes (assembly GCA_019974015.1). NCBI lineage: Eukaryota > Metazoa > Arthropoda > Arachnida > Araneae > Nephilidae > Nephila > Nephila pilipes. The sequence continues at coordinate 642,561 of BMAW01060795.1, forward strand.
GACACCATTAAAGATACACCGTGTAGCTGGGGCTGACGCACGTTAAATAGTCGAGGCTCAAAGTCCTCCCGATGCGCGGTTTGGAAGTTAGGAGACACTTATTTCAGGTAACGTCCACATCACTTGACCGAGATTCAAAATTACGAGGTTCATCGCTTATAGCTCTTCTGTTGAGTCTAGTTCGATGCTAATAAAACCAAATCAAACGAGACCTCCGACTCCTTTTAAGGGTTAATGAGAAATGTGATAGCATATTTATATTTTTAAGAAAATATTTAGAATGCGATTCCTATACTTGTATAAAATCCCGACGACTGTGTTCGTCAAACCAGAAAATATCGACAAAATTTTCTTGCAATAAAGGAAACACATTTTTCATCCTACAATGGAGGGGGGGGGGAATATTTGGTAATACAACATATTTGGTAATATGTTGCAATATAGTTGGTATTGCACCATACAGAACCGAATATAAAAAAGCATTGATTTCCAAACTTTTTCAACTCACTGGATTTTCTTTGAACTAAGGTTTCCTCACGACACCGTATCTTTTGTAAAAGCACAATTAATTATTAATAAGGAATAAAAATATGCCACTGCGTGGCATCTGCGTGCTAATCGCTCCCTTTAGAAAACACTACATTGAAATGTTTTCAATGGTACGTAGTCTTAACGTAAAAGAAAAAAATTGCGCACGGAGACACTTTTAATTTCACTTAAAAACGGACATGCAGTGGGTTTGCAACGTTAAAAATTGTGCCGAGGCATATTCATTGTCAGAATTTTTTAATGAACAGTATGATATCCTATTTCCAAGTAAAAAAATTAAAAAAAAAATGAAATAAAATTCACGATTTTTATTTGTAGACTCATGGAAAGGTTACAAAATTAGAGAATTAAGAGCTGCTAATTTCAAAGGTTTCAAAGTAAATCCTTGTTATAAATTTGTGGAGATTGGTGTGCCTTCACAAAAAGTTCAAATACATTAGCGCTGGACGAAATGGCGTAATAAACAGTATTGAGGAGCCTCGCGTTACCCCTTGAGTTCATAAATTGACGAATGTATATGGTGCTGGAATTACTACGAAGAAAACCCATTAATTGCTCTGTGGAATTTAATTAGGAATATTTCGCCACCCAAAGGACTGGTGTGGCAGACATTGTTCTCATGATTGAAGATATTTAACAAAAGTACTACTTTTTCTTATATTTCAATAAAAACGTAATTTTAGTGAAGTAAAACTTTTATTCCAGATTCACACAGTGTTGGTTAAAATTCTCTCTGCGTATATTAGATTTAAAACGTATGTCTATTGTGTTTCCAATTCTTCTTAATTTATTCCATGCATTTCTACGCATAATCAACACAGAAAATTTTTCAAAATCCTTATACTAAATGTTTGGTATATTTATCAAATTTTTTTTGTATATTTAGTGAGTATTTCTTTTTACTATTCTACACATTTACAAGTAAAAATAACGTTTTTAGAGACGGGAATACCATTGCAATGCTTTTATGTATATTAAAAAACGATATTCCAGTTTTTCATACAATATTTTTTGTAGATTTTTTTTATTCTCGTTTGTGTTCCCTTACAAAACATTCATATACCTTTTACGGCATGCAAAATCGAATTTCCTTTTTCATTACCATGATAGATACAATATGCGACAGATAACTAGCGGATGCATTTGAATATATATTTAGGACTACAACATCCTTCTAAATATAAAAGTTTCTGTGTGAATTCAGTATATCACTACATTTTAAAAGCAACAAAATATCAATAATAGTTACTTTAAATAAGTTTACGTTAGAAATCTAAAAGAGAAAGGAATATGAATCTGATACTAGTTTGAAAATTATACCTTTAAATACAAATACACGTTAATATTCTTCAAATTACTTTGTAGTATGAACTTAGTGAAGGTAGTGCGTAATACGTGTACTCCTAGAGCCTAAATGAAAACATTACTTTTAGAGCAGTAATAGAATTTTTTTTAAAACTGAATATTTATTACAGTAGTATAATCTGCGATATATCCCTATTAACAGCCGATAAATCATTGTCACGGCATTTTTTCTCTGAGCCGAAGATTCAAGTTCTGATTCCACTCCGTCGGGGAAAGGGGGAATTCGCTTTCAATATCTTGAGACATCAAGTCCAACTATGGGGTGATGTGGAAGAGGGGGTTCCAGGTCATAGTTCCTCATCATCATTTGACCGAAGTTCAAATTCTGAGTTCAGTTACGAATAGTACTCGTGTTGCTTCGTTTTGAGACGCTAATTAATCAAAAATCATTTATCATATCTGTTGCAACATATTGTATAAAGATGCGTTCCTTTTTTATTATTTTCTGGTTTGAATCCTAATTCTGGAAATAAACAAAGGCCATTGGTAATAGTCATCGAACTTTAAGTCTTCATCCATAATAAAAGAGCGACACCAGATTATAGAACAGTTAGGGAGGTCTCATTCCTTAAAGAACATCCATTTCAGTGGTCTGATGTATTTTTGATAGTTAAATCATGTCTCCTTAAAGTTTCCTATGGAGTTCCTAAATAGGCTGAGGGCTGCTGGCTCGTACATTGTCATTCATAAAGAAAAGTCAGAATCAATGGCACCCGGAAAAGACGAGCGTGTGGAAGGATAATTTCATCACATAAATAATCTCTCACATCTGAACCATTATCGAAAATAGGGAACTCCATCCATCCTTACATCAAAATGTCTCCCCATTCAGAATGACTCAAGGACGACAAGGTCATCAAAATGGTCTCTTTCTCTGATGTTAGTGGGATGAAATTGTTTTTTTTTTCTCTCCATATCAACAAGTGCCGAGAATCGTTTGTCAGAGTGAAACGACTCTCATAGGTAAAGATGGAGTGCTTCCCCTATTAAAGTCCTTAGTCTTAGAGTTCTCTACACCTTTGTGAACAGTTCCGCTGAAGGACTACCATGAGCCTTATGTGGTGTTCAGGACAACAGGTCAATAAAACTTAATGAAGTCATCTAGTTACTGTAAACCCGGTCAAATGTCATCCGTATATATATATATATATATATATATATATATATATATATATATAT